>CACVCL010016778.1:0-185229 GCA_902729485.2 Mus minutoides
TGTTTATGGGCATCTCATTCTTTAGGTATGGAAAGTTTTCTTCTATAATTTTGTTGAAGATATTTGCTGGCCCTTTAGTTTGTGAGTCTTCCTTCTCATCTACTCCTATTATCCTTAAGTTTGGTCTTCTCATTGTGTCCTGGATTTCCTGGATATTTTGTGTTAGGATCTTTTTGCATTTAGCATTTTCTTTGATTGTTGTGTCTATGCTCCCTATTGAATCTTCTGTGCCTGAGATTCTCTCTTCTATCTCTTGTATTCTGTTGTTTATGCTCATATCTATGGTTCCTGATTTTTTTCCTATGGTTTCTATCTCCAGGTTTATCTCCTTTTGGTTTTTCTTAATTGTTTCAACTTCCATTTTTAGGTCCTGGATGGCTTTGTTGAATTCGATTGCCTGTTTGGTATTATTTTCCTGTATCTCTCTAAATTGTTTATCTGTGATTTCCTGCATTTCCTTCTTATCATCATCATGACGAGTGACTTTATATCCATGTCCTGCTTTTCTGGTGTGCTGTTGTATCTAGGACTTGATGTGGTGGGTGAGTTTGGATCTGGTGATGCCAAGTACCCTTGGATTCTGTTGCTTCTGTTTTTAAGCTTGCCTCCTGCCATCTCTGCCCGAGGAGACCTGGCATTGGTGCAGACCAGAAAGGACCCGCTGTTCTGCCCTGGGCCTTTATCAGTCTCCTGGCTGATGTCTCAAGTTCCACGAGATTGGGCCGGAACAGAGGCTGTGTTCCCCTGTTCACCTCAAGTCCGAGATAGCTTGGGGAGTCCTGAAAGAGCCTAGGAGAGTGCACAGCGTCTGCTGTCCGAGCCCTGAGCTCCTGATGTGATCTTAAAGTCCTGGGGTGTGGGAAGCACAGGACAGGCCCTAGCTGCATCCGCTGGGCTCAGAGGAAAGATGGCGGGCAGGAATCCTTTCATTGAGACTTGCTCCTTAGGCTGTGTCAAGTTGACAGTTAAAGTTAACTAGAACAGTTTCTACTTTAAAATTTTCATTGTAAATATCTTTCACTTTAACGGTCAGGTTGATTTGTTAATTTTTGAATCTGTTCTGAAAGGGATTGTTTCCCTAACTTCTTTATCAATATGTCATTATTGGTATAAAATAAAGCTACTGATATTTTTGGGGTATGTGCATGAGTATACTTATTTGTGTGAGTGCGCTTATGTGTGCAGGTCTCTTTGTGTGTCTGTCACTGTGTCTCTGTCTCTCTCTGTCTTTCTCTGTCTCTGTCTGTCTCTCTCCATCTCTGTCTCTTTCTCTTTCTGTCTCTCTCTCTGTGTGTGTGTATACACAAAAAACCAATTCCCTTACCTTTTTGAGACAGGGTTTCTCACTGGCCTGGAACTCACCAGGTAGGTTGGTTGGGTGGCCAGTGAACTCATGGAACCTCCCATCTTTCCCCCCAACCCCCAGCATATGTATTACAACTGAGTACCACCTCTCTTACTTTTTTTTTTATGTGAGTTATGCGAATTGAACTTAGACCACATTGGTGCAAGGCAAAACATTTTCCTAACTTAGCTATCTTTTCAGGCCTACAGATTTTTCTATGTTGTTATTGTGTAGTGATACTTTACTGAATATGTTTATCAGATCTAAGAATTTTCTAGTGAACCATTTAGGGACTTCTAAGTATAAGATAAAGTGGTCTGCAAATAGTGACAATTTGGCCTATTTTTCTTATGTGTATCGATTTTTATTCTCTATCTTAGTTTATTGCTTTATCTAAGACCCCAAGTACTGCATTGAGTAACAGTAAAGAGAGTGGGCATTTTTGTCTTGTTTCTGAGTTTAAAGTAAGTACTTTCCCTTATTTAGTATAATGATGGCTGTAAGGTTATCATAGATAGCCTACATTTTATTTAGGTTTGTTTCTTCTGTTCCTAGATTGGACCCAGGGCTAAATGAAAGAAAAGAAAGAGAGCAGGAAGTTGATTCTGGTGCTGCTTGTGGATGCGACTAACACGTTCCTTATTGTACTTCCCTAAAAAATGGACTTTAAGCTGAAAATGTAAGTCTTAAAATTCCTTTGTCTGTTGAAGTGACTTTTGTCACACTCAGTGACAGAATCTTGACTAAACACTTTGATTAGACTTAAAGGTTTTTCATTTTTTAGGTCTCTGTCTCTCTCTTTTCTCTCTCTCTTTCTGTCTTAGTGCCTGTCTCTCTGTCTGTTTTCTGTCTCTCTGTCTGTCTGTCTTCTGTCTCTGTCTCTGTCTCTGCCTCTCTCTCTCTCTCTCTCTCTCTCTCTCTCTCTCTCTCTGTGTGTGTATGTGTGTAACATGACAGATTCCTTCCTAGCTCTCTCCTTTGTTTATATAGTAGCCTGTGAGTTCTTTTCTGTTCCTGGTTTTTCATCTGATTTGTTGATCTTTTCTCTATTTTGCTGCTCTTCCCTTGCAGGTCCTTGACTGAGTTCAATTACTTGTTTATAGCTATTTTGAAATCATTTATCATTTTTTTTGCTAGAAAAATGTTGATAGCATCAGCATTTTAGCTATCTTAGTATCTTTGGAATCAGTAATTGAAGTCATATGATCTCTTAGAATAGATGAATTGACTTGCTTTTCATTTTTCTTGTGTTTCAATTCTGTGAGTTTTGCATCTGTTAGTTTAGATGTCTCTTCTGGCTGTACTTTTGTTTCATCTGATTGAGAAACTTTCTCATGATTCCCCCACTGTAAGTACTACTCACCGAGGAGAAAACATTTTAACAGAGCTTCTGCTTCTCTCCCCTCTGGGAACCACTCTCCTGTAGTTGTCTTCAGCTTGTGTTACTTTCTATATTGTGTCACCTTCATGTGCCCGAGCACTACCTTTATAGATTGCTGAATCTCTTTTCCTTTTTTCTTTTGGAATTGAGTCTGTCTTTTCTTATCTTGACTCTTTCACTTTTTGCCTGAAGGAAACTTAGAGTTTACCACCTTACCTGGAAGAACATAATGATTCTTCAAGGAACTAAAGAATACTACTTGGGGTCTTCTGGAAAAAAAAATACATCTCTTGATAAATATGTTATCAACTTAGATAGTCAACATAGCAGTTCAAATTAAAGTTGAGTTCACAATTAAAATTATTCATCATATAAGAAACCAGCTATCACTTACAAAGTTCCTTTGTCTAGAAAAAATTCAAGATAATGTAAGGCAAAGATTCAGCGGCTTGGTCATCAGATGCAAAAATTATCAGATTAAAAAAATGTTTGAGAAATCAAGGCTTAAAAAAATGAAATAGAACATCAATGATAAGCCATGAATCTGGCATGGGCATTTCAGTACTGCCACCCACCTGTCCTTTGCAAGGCTGTTTTGGCTCTCTGGGGTTGTTTATTGTTCTACATGAATTTTAGGAATTAAAAAAAAATCTGTGAAGGATTAGAATATGTGGGAATTTTGCATTGAATGATTTTTAGAAGCATATTCCCAGAATCCTAACACTGGGAAGTGGGAAATACTAGAATCTTGGGGCTTGCTAACCAGTCAGTCTAATTAATTAGTGAGTTCTAAGTTCTGTAGAAACTATGTCTCAAGGAAAAGATAAAAAGATAAAAAGAACTATAGGAATATACCTGATAGCAACTTTTGGTATTCATGTGCAAGCGCACACATCCACATGCATTGCTACCACCCCAAGTGCTTGTTATCATCAATAATTAAGGAATTTAGATAAAAGCCATAAGAGTCTGGTGGCACATGCGTGCACTCCAGTTGCTCCAGGCTATGCCAGGATTATTGCTTGAGAACAGGATTTCTAAGCCAGTCTAGACACATGTTCAGATCCCATCTCAATTGAAATGTAACAAACAAAGCACAGTGAGACACCATCATGTCTTTGTTCGTATGTCGTTGTTTAAAGGAAAAGTGGTGATGAGAATGTAAGGAAGTGGACCACTTCACACATCTTTGATAGAGACACAAGTAACTGCAGCCACAGTGGAGAACACTTTGCAGATTCCTTTATAAAACTATAATCAGAGAAAAAACATGGAGCCTGACTGCAAACTCCACTTGAGAGATTCTGCCCAGCCTTAGTTTTCTTTCTTGCCTGCTCTTCAATCATTCACTCCTCCCACTGCACTAATCTGGGACTTATTGAAGTCTAAGACCAGAGCTAAGACCAGAACTTCAGGTAGAGATTTTTTCAGGGCCATTTCCCTCATCTTGTTCTCCCTACTTTCAGCCAGTTCACCAACCACTGATCCCTGGGACCTTGAAATTTAGAGTGTCACCAACCTGAGAGGTTGAGATAACAGCAAACACTCACCCAACAAATATGGGACCATGTATGAATCTGGAAACTAGGCTTAGTTGAGAGTGAAGTTGGCAGGTATTTGAAAATAGGAATGGAAATCACATTTCCCAGATTTATAACTCACTAAGGTTGCATGGCTGCTCCAGGATCACTAGACATTTAAAACTCTCATAACAGGAAAAGCAGAAACCAAAACAGAAAGAGAAGACTCCAACAGGGACAGCGAAGGCAGACAGGAGGCTGGTGCTGACTTTTAACACAGCGGTTTGATCATTCTAGCTTAATCACAGAAGAAAATGAAACCTTGAATACTATCAAAACCTCATTTCCACAGAATGAAAACTCACAGGGACTCTCTTTTAAAGAATGACATTGATGTGGCATCTTGTCCTTTCTTTTTTTCTTTCTCTTTTCCTTCTGTTTTTAGAATCAAACCCCGAACTTCACAAGCTTAAATAAGTACCTTACCACAGAGATACAAATTTCTTTTTTGTTGAGAGCTGTTAGTTCATTTTGCCACTTATTGATTATATTATTTTAGGTTTTTGAGTTCTTTTGAGTTTTTAATTTTTAATTTATTTTAGATGTCAAGTGCCTGCCAGATGAATAGTTGGCAAGGATTTTCTCCATTCTGTATTCTTTCTCTGAACTTTAATTTTTTATTTAATTAAAATATAACTACATAATTTCTCTCCTCCCTCTTCTCCTTCCTACCCCTCCCATGTCTGGCCCCTCTCCAAAATTCATGACATTCTCTTTTTTAACTACTGTCGATATAAATATAATTATAATTATAAATATAGATATAGATATAAATATAAATATAAATGGGTCAATGTGTAAGTACAACTTGCTATGTTTCCAGGGGAGACACTCGGTATTGGATAATCAATAAGGGGTTCTCACTGGTTAATTCTTTACCTCTCATCAGTTGTTAATTGCCTGTATTTCTTCATCTGGGTGTGGAACCCTGTAGGATTTCCTATCTACATTGGGTTAGCTGGTATCGGTCTGGTTTAGGCAGCCATGTTGTTTAGATTTCATGTCATAGCCAGAAGACTACTTGCATGACATACTTCATCCAGCTCTTTCAATATTTCTACCCCCAGTTCAACAATGTTCCCTGAACCTTGGATGCATAAGTTGGGTTACAGAGCCATCAATTGGGATGGGGCACTGCATAGTCAGACATCCTTGTATTTTGACTAGCTGTGTGATTCTGCAATGGTTTCCTTCTGATGTAAAAAGAGGCTTTTTTGAATGAGAGGTGAGATCTTCAGTGACCTGAAAATTTTACATTTTTTAACTGCACAAAAGCTTTTAAAATGTATGCAATTGCATGCATCAATTCTTGTTACTTTCTGAGAAGTCTGAGCCCTTCCCAGAAATACATTATCTATGTCTATGACTTGAAATAGTTTACCTGTTTTCCCAGAGCTTTTTAACATTTCAGGTCTCACAGTAAAGATGTTTTTTTTAAAATGCACCTTGAATTGATTTTGGTGCAGAGTAGGAAGCATATAGCTTTATTCTCCATGTGTATATTCAATTTTCTTAGCTGTTTTTTCAATATTTTAAAAATATTTTTTGTAAAAAGTCAGATGGCTGCAGTTCCATGCATTTGTTCTTTTCTGGATTCTTTTTTTTTTTTTTTTTTTTTTTTTTTTTTTTTTTTTTTTTAGATTTATTTTATTTATTATATGTAAGTACACTGTAGCTGTCTTCACGCATTCCAGAAGAGGGCGCCAGATCTCATTACGGGTGGTTGCTGGGATTTGAACTTATCACCTTCGGAAGAGCAGCCGGGTGCTCTTACCTGCTGAGCCATCTCACCAGCCCCTGGATTCTGTTCTATCAGACCAATCTATGGCTCTGTTTTCTGCAAGTGCTGTGCTCTCACTGTGGCTCCAGCATAATTTGAAGTCAGATATGGCGGCACCTCCAGCTTTGCTCTTCGTTCTTGAGCTTGCTCTCTGCTTTTGTGCACCCATAGGAATTTTAGGATTATTTTTCCTTCTCGTGTGAAGAACATTATTGGAATTTTGTGGAAGATTGTATTGAACATGTAGATCATGTGGCCATCCCACAACAGTAATCTTGCAAAGATCAATCTATTGAACATGAACCTCAGTACCACGAAGCAGTTCCAGTTGTGCTGAGATCCTTTTTGTCTTTTTCTTTTNGCACCCATAGGAATTTTAGGATTATTTTTCCTTCTCGTGTGAAGAACATTATTGGAATTTTGTGGAAGATTGTATTGAACATGTAGATCATGTGGCCATCCCACAACAGTAATCTTGCAAAGATCAATCTATTGAACATGAACCTCAGTACCACGAAGCAGTTCCAGTTGTGCTGAGATCCTTTTTGTCTTTTTCTTTTCATCTTACTTATTCTTCAGAATTTCATACATGTTTACAATAAGATACGATTGTATGTACCCCCAGATCTCCCTCCAGCTCCCTCATTTTATCCTATTATATCATCTCCCAACTTACTCTACCCTGATATTTATTTGAATATAATAATGTGACATTTTCAATTTGTTTCCTTTCATCCTCTTCCCATATTTTGTTTCATGTGTTTTTCTATTTTTTTCCATTCCTCTTTATGTCGGTCAGCTTCTGCCTGGGATATTTTTCAATCTATCTTTGGAGCTGTTTTTAGATATGGTGTTGATAAATCTGTAGATTTTTCTCCTTAAACATCATTGTTTCTTTTAATACTTCTTATCCATAATAGGCTCCCAATCCTTGTACATATTTGTGCAGCACAATGTAGTTTTATTTTTCTTCTTATCACCCACTGGTTCCATTTGCCTAGATCCAAATTCCCACAAAGGATTGCTCCCGAGGATGTCAGAATTGGTGACTGCTCGTGGCACACTAAGAATGACTGCTCTGAGTTTATGCCTCTTATGGAGATTTATGCTGCTCTGAGTTAAAGCAGTGCCTGGGGCTCAGCCTTGCTCAGTCTGTCAGATCAGATGAGGCAGAATTGCAGAATGCTTCTCTCCAACAGAAGGCTCTTGATGGAAAGGATGAGATGAAGACCAGCACACATGCCATGCCGTGTGGCCCATTATCACCGGCTGACACTGTCATGGACTTAACAATGCCTTCCTCTTGATGACAGTGGCCTACTAACCTTTTGGGACATTGCATGCTCATCTTTAAATACCCATGACTCCTCTTTGTGTTTGAAATTTTTATTGGTTTTAGCATTCTATTGCAGACTATTTTTCCCAATTAGAAAAATGAAGCTTTAGGAAGAAAAGCAAATATGTACACTCTAGACATGTATTTGCACATGTATACAACTTGTGTGTGGATAAGTTCCACTTACACACTTTTCTTTCTTTTTTATTCTTTAACCTTTTTTATTATAGTCCAGTAGTTATCCCCCTCCCAGTCTGCCCTCAGACAGTCCCTCATCCCATATCTCCCTCCCCATCTCCAGGAGGATCTCCCCACCCCACTCCCCAACCAGACATCCCCACTCCCTGGGGCCTCAAGTTTCTCCAGGGTTAGGTGTGTCTTCTCTCACTGGGGCCAGACCAGACAGTCCTCTGCTGTATATGTATGGTGGGGGGTGGGAGCCTCATATTAGCTGGTGTATGCTGTCTGGTTGGTGGCTCAGTGTTTGGGAGATCTCAGGGTCCAGGTTAGTTGAGACTGTTGGTTTTTTTATGGGGTTGCCCTCCTCCTCAGCTTCTTCCAGCTTTTTCCTAATTCCACCACAGGGGTCCCCATCTTTTGTTCATTGGTTGGTTGTACATCTATGTATGATGAGTGTGTATGTGTGCATGTGTATATCTATATGTATCATGCATGAGTATGTGTGTGATGTGTACATGCTATGCATTTGTATATGATGAGTATGTGTGTGTGTGTGTGTGATGTGTGCATGCTGTGCAGCTGTGTATGATGAGTGTGTATGCATGCATGTGTATGAGTGTATGGTGTATGAGTATGTGTGTGTGATGTCTGTATTCTGTGTATGTGTACATGTGTATATCTGCATGTATTATGCATGAGTGTATGAGTGTATGTGTTGTACAGCTGTGTATGCTGAGTGTGCACTGGAATAAGGATGTCTTCTGTGTATTTGGGTGTTCAGGATCCTGAGTGTGAGTGAGAGCAGGAGGTCACCATCAGGTAGCATTCTTCAGGAGCTGGATTTTTGGAGTCAGGATTTCTCACTGGAACCCAGCCAGGGCTATCTGGTTAGGCTGAGCTGGCTCACCAGGAAGCTCCAGATAGCCTCCAGTCTCTGCCTCCTTGACTTTCTACCAAGGCGCTAAAGGTCCAGTCCTCATGCACGTGGAGACGGCACTTTAACTGAATGAGTCATCTTCTCAGCAATAATAATACTTAAAAAAATTTAAACAGAAAATATTCAAGCTGAAGTTGTACCTAAGTGGTAGCAAATCCAAACAAACTAGTAAACATTATTACCCAAACAAACAAAAGTCAAAGCAAACACTACACATAGAATATATGTTAATATGTAACAGAATATATGTTAAATGTTGGCCTTAGCCAACATAAAAAGACGATTTCCATTTTATGCGTCACTTTTCTTGAAGCCACATCACTAGGCAATTGCTGAGAGCAGGAACATTCCATTTCCCTCTCTGACTTTGAAGAACAGAGAATCCCACAGTTAGATTGGAGCCATGTTGATCAGGTTAGGAAAATATTATCTAGAGAGTTTTGACCAATTTGAGATTACCATTTAATTAATGGTGGAGATATTATTTTTAGGAACTTCCTGCTTCTGCTGCCATCAGAGAACAGCAGCCATTGCTCTGTGCTGCCCTGAGACCTTGATGGTGGCCACAAGGTGATGGAGAAGGTCAGCAGGCAGAGGCTCAGTGGCATGATTCCAGATGTGTGCGCTTTGTATGCCTTGGACCTGCCCAAGATCTCTAAGGATAAGTGGATGGGATGCACATTTACACCATGGGGAAACAGGTACTGGCACCTTAAGGAAAGTAGCTGCCAAGGACTGGCCTGTCCCCTGTCTCCTCCCTTAATAAAGCTTTATATGCAAAAAAAGAAAAAAAAAGAAAAAAATGAAAATACTCTAGCAAACGTGAGTAATGTGTCAGTTGCTTAACATATGTAACACACATGAGCAAAATAGTATGATTGTATCAGTTTTATAAGGGGAAGATGAAACCTTAGAAATGTAGTGTTTGGTTGGCCTTTACATAGTCCCTAACAAACAGTTTGGCTTCCTTCCTTGCTTGAGCATTTTAGCATCTCCAAGAGGTATAAAAACTCTTTCTCTCTAGCCTGTGTTCTTTGCTTGGCTTAGGTATTCAGTCAGTGCTTTGAAACAGGCTCACTAGTCAACCAGGGTGGAGGGAGTAGGTGAAGGAAGCTGTTGATCCTTTCATATTGAAGCAAAGTGGGAAGAAGATCTTCCAGTTCCATGTGCGCAGGGAAATACAGAGAATGGAATGTGAATGAGACTAAGGGGCCAGGCTAAGGCTGGGCAGGTCACTGCTCATCTGTCTTTCGATCTGTTTGATTATTTCTGTATTTATGATGTAAATGTTGAAAGAACATGCTGCCTATAATGACTCTTCTGTCTAACAGTCCTGCTTTGCCAAGTGTCATGATATACTCTTAACATGCTCCCAAACATGGGGAATGGCTCAGAGTTTCTTTCTGTTAGTAAGGTAGGTAAACAGCAGGAGGGAAGTATGTTCTTCAGAACTAGGAGGCACAGTATTTGTGCATATATTTAAATTATTGAAATCTGGACTGTTTGTATATTTGTAATGTAATGTTACTGGTGGAAAGTCCTTGTAATGCTAAAGACACAGCCTCCCATTCCATCATGCCCACTCCTCTCCTATGGGAGACAGCTGTACCCTAATCCTGCCTCAGGAGGGCTGTGTCAGAGCAGCTGTGACCCAGCTGCAGGTTTGGAGACAGCCTGTGGCTGACTGTAGACCACTGTGCTCTCCCTCCACAGAGGTAAGTGCCTGAGTGGCTGGGCTGGGCGGCTTGGATCCGCAGGGAACTTTGCTGAATTTTCTTATCCAGCTTAGCGGTTATTTTGTCCTTACTTTTCTCATCTCCTCCTTTCTGTAATGTCACCAAGGAGATGAGGCTGCCATCATCCCCCTGCCTATACCAGAGTAAGGCATATAAAGATGTCGATGAATTGCAGCTCATGGTGACTTCATCTCCTTCTTGGATTGTCAGAGACTGAGGACTCTGGTGCAACATTTGGGCGTTGACCCCTGTTCAAAAATGCAGTGAAAAGAAAACACAAGAGGCAGTAATGAGATCTTACTGGCTGTAGTATAGAGATGGTGAATCCCCTACTCCATATTTCCCAAGTGATAGTATCATTATATCAACCCACATTATGGTCTTTTTTGGATATTTGAATATATATATATATATATATATATATATATATATATATATATATATATATATATATATATATATATATATCTCCATATATATGTATACATATTCTGGAAAGCATCTACTCCAGGACAGAAGAGGCCCCCAGGAGGCCACCCTCACCTCACCATTTTTCCAAATGAAATATGTACTCACAGGCAGTCTGAAATGCTGATAGCCAAGCTAGCACTTGAAGGAGCATCCCCATCACTTGGCACTGGTGAGTGCAGCAGAGTCAGGTTTCTCTGAATGTGCTTCCACTGAGGTGGCTACAGAGCTCAGGAAACAGACTGCCTCAGCTAGAGATCTTATTGACCTCCTACTGCTCAGCACCCACACCAGTGTAATTCAGATACCTTTTAAAACACTGCCACCTTTTGGCTAGACTGAAAAATGTTAAGTCATGAGGATTTTTGTATATTTAATTCATATGATACAAACCTTACATTCTAGCATCCTAAGTAAAGAGAATATAATTAGAATGGATATACAGAAATAAGCTTTTTGTTGTTGCTATTAGAGGAAAAAGTCGGGAAGTTCTCATCTCTTCTTACTGCAGGACTGGAAGTTGTGGTATCAGTCACCGTGCAGACATGTCCATCCCTCCACGACTATTAGCTGTTTTTGCCCAGTCCCAGAATCCCTTTCTCCATCCCTTCTTGGTTCTTCACTGTTTTCCCAGTTTCCTGCTGAGTTCATTGTTCACTGAGGCGCAGAGGCCCCTTGAGATGGATGCTTCTGCTTCCCCTCCCCCATCGGGCAGATCTTGTCCAGGTGCAGCCCTGTCTGTCACAGTGTGCTACTCTCAGGATACAGTGGTACACAGCAGCGTCTCTCAGGCTGACATGAGGCAGGATCAAGGTGCTTGACTTTCTGTCAGAGGCAATAGACAGGAAGGCCATACTATTGGTTGTATTTTGTTGTAGACCGTGAGTCACGTATTCTGGACCCTGAAGAGGAACCTGTCGGTACCAATAGATGTACTCGTTTCCACTGATCGTGGAGTGGCTACAAGGCAAGTGCACCATTTCTCCTTCAGTACTTTCCATTGAATCTGGTTGTGTAGTCTTAGCACCACTCGCAATACCTAAGGAGTTAAGAAACAACAGATCAGCTTTGGACCCTCTGATATCAGAGTGCCCCGGGGTCAGGCTCACAAAAGCCCCAGAGCTCCGCTCCCCCCTCCCAGCTCTGCTCTTGAGAGCTGCGTTGCTCAGATCTGAGGACATTGCTGCTAATGACTCCTTAGCTATGCAGAATCACACAGTGAAGGATAGATTGCCCACTTTCCACTTTCCTTGAGCTCCAGGAACCCAGTCCTGAACTCCAGGAACTTCTGTCCGTGAGTCTGATACGAGCGGTTTATGCTTGTAATGCGCAGACTCACGAAACAATCACACCGACACCAATTCTCTCCATCAGTTTGGAAAATCACAGAAGTGGTGGCTGCAGATGCGTCTTCGTTGTCTTTAGGAACAAAAATCATCCGTCTTTAGGCTCAGAACACTTACCCAAAGCCAGGAGAATGGCAATTCCATTCACACACCCCATAGTTAAGAGCAAATGGATGAGCTCAGGATCTGTGTCTGATGTAACGAGGCCGCTTCAAGCAGCAACCCCACAGCTGCCAGAGATGCCCCGCCTCAAGAAGCCTCCTTTGTGGGTGGCTCCAGTCAAGGTCCTCTTGCTGGGGTCTATCTCCACCTCTCGGGTTTAAATATAAAGTTTAAAAGGAAATAAAATATATTCAGAATCTCCAATTTTAGTTTCAGTTGAGAGCCTTTCAAGTTTCAGACTCAATAAGGCTGAGTTCGAATGGACCAAACCTTCTAAGAGAAACTATGTGCCCCTTATTTATTTGAAAGGCAAAGCTCACTGACAATTGATGGCTTAGTGCTCCATTGAACTGGTCGGAATCGCTCTTTATTTCAGGAAATCCTGTTTGTCTCTGTGCTGTTAGGGTAAGAAGAGACTTCTTACTTATATTAACAATACATAAGTCTTAGAAGCAGAAATAGACGATTTAACTTTTTGAGGCAACAACTTTTTTTTCCATCAAAATTACCAGTTAAAATAATACTGTAGATGAAACCATTTGCAACGTAAGTGTATAATATTGCTATGCTCAATATAGTGGAGAAAGTTAACATGAGAGCCACTATAAATGTCTTTGAAGCACCAGCCTCCTTTTGGACTCTTACAATAGAGTTTCTGTCCTATTTTAATAACTGGAATTGCTGGTTACTCCCTGTCTTAGTCAGGGTTTCTATTCCTGCACAAACATCCTGACCAAGAAGCAAGTTGGGGAGGAAAGGGTTTATTCGGCTTACACTTCCACATTGCTGTTCATCACCAAGGAAGTCAGGACTGGAACTCAAGCAGGTCAGGAAGCAGGAGCTGATGCAGAGGCCATGGAAGGATGTTCCTTATTGGCTTGCTTCCCCTGGCTTGCTCAGCCTGCTCTCTTATAGAACGCAAGACTACAAGCCCAGAGATGGTCCCACCCACAAGGGGCCTTTCCCCCTTGATCACTAATTGAGAAAACGCCTTACAGTTGGATCTCTTGGAGGCACTTCCCCAACTGAAGCTCCTTTCTCTGTGATAACCCCAGCCTGTGTCACGTTGACACATCAAACCAGCCGGTACGCTTCTGGTCCTATCATAGACACCAGTGACTTGCTTGCCCACGACTAAGTCTGTGACTTCCCCACTCTGACACATATCTTCCAGTCTCTAGCCATACCTAGAATTGATGTGCCCTGAAGATAATAAAGTGAAAAGGAAAGGAATAAGGTTCAGAAAGACAAGATTTTGAGAAGAAAATGAAATGATGCCATTTCATAGGAGGGATAGAAACACTTGGTCTAATTTCTCAGCAGTGGCTACTAGAAATATGGGAAAGAATAAAATCTAAATAACTCCTTCTTCTCTGCTACAAAAAATGGAAACTTTTAGTCTCTATAATGATAAATATTTGGTTACTTAAAACTGAACTCTATATTAATCATCTGTTATATTGATGGCTTGTCAAAGGGATTGAACTCATGGCCTTGCTGAATGCAAGGCAAATGCTATACCACTGAACTACAACTTTAATCTAAACAATATTTTTTTGGGGGGGAGACTAAGTCCCAATATAATGCTCAGGCTTTCTCAAATTCATGGTACCCATGATTCTTATTCCCACGTTCACTTTTCAGAGGAGCTATTCCTGGCAATGTTTGCTCATGTGTATGTGATTTTCTTCAGTGATGGAGCCAGTTAAGAAGAAAAGGGGTTAAAAAAGGATAATGGGGAGGTAGTGAATATAATCACAGTACATTGTGTATATGCATGAAACTGCAGAAAGAAAACAAAGAAGAGAAGAAAGATGATCTATTTAAAAATATTCATGGTCTCAAGTCATCAGAACCTGAGTTTCCAAGTCGCTGAGGCTGCACTATCACACCTGGCTCCTCCCCTTACTTTCCCTAGGTAAGGGCTGAGCTCACCTGTTTACTCTGACCTTTGGCAATGAACTTGCCTACATATTTGAAGCTATGCATCATTCATGAAGTGCTTAAAATGATAGAATGACAGTAGGGATGAAATTTGTTTTTATTTTATTTTATTTCATTTTATTTTATTTTTAGATATTTTCTTTATTTACATTTCAAATGCTATACTGAAAGTTCCCTATACCCTCCTTGCACCCTGCTCCCCTACCCACCCACTCCCACTTCTTGGCCCTGGTGTTCCCCTGTACTGGGGCATATAAAGTTTGCAAGTCCCAGGGGCCTCTCTTCCCAATGATGGCTGACTAGGCCATCTTCTGCTACATACACAGCTAGGGACACGAGCTCTGGGGGTACTGGTTAGTTCATGTTACAGTTCCACCTATAGAGTTGCAGACCCCTTGAGTACTTTCTCTCGCTCCTCCATTGGGGGCCCTGTGTCCCATCCAATAGCTGACTGTGAGCATCCACTTCTGTGTTTGTCAGGCACTGGCATAACCTCACAAGAGACAGCTATATCAGGGCCCTTTCAGCAATATCTTGCTGGCTTATACAATCGTGTCTGCATTTGGTGGCTGATTATGGGAAGGATCACCAGGTAGGGTAGTCTCTGGATGGTCCATCCTTTTGTCTCAGTTCCAAACTTTGTCTCTGTAACTCCTTCCATGGGTGTTTTGTTCCCTATTCTAAGGAGAAATTAAGTATCTGCACTTCAGTCTTCTTTCTATTTGATTTTCTTGTGTTTTGCAAATTGTATCTTTGGTATTATAAGTTTCTGGGCTAATATACACTTATCAATGAGTATATATCATGTGAGTTCTTTTGTGATTGGGTTGCCTCATTAAGGATGATGTTCTCCAGATACATCCATTTGCTCAAGAATTTCATAAAGTCATTGTTTTTAATAGCTGAGTAGTACTCCATTGTGTAATTGTACCACATTTTCTGTATCCATTCCTCTGTTGAGGGACATCTGGGTTCTTTCCAGCTTCTATAAGGCTGCTATGAACATAGTGGAACATGTGTCCTTATTATGAGTTGGAACATCTTCTGGGTATATATCCAAGAGAGGTATTGCTGGATCTTCCAGTAGTACTATGTCCAATTTTCTGAGGAACTGCCAGACTGATTTCCAGAGTGGTTGAACCAGCTTGCAATCCCACCAACAATGGAGGAGTGAAATATCGTATGACAAGAAATTCAAGTCTCTGAAGAAAGAAATTGAAGAAGATCTCAGAAGATGGAAAGATCTCCCATGCTCATGGATTGGCAAGATTAATATAGTAAAAATGGCTATCCTACCGAAAGCAACCTACAGATTCAATGCAATCCTCATCAAAATTCCAACTCAATTCTTCACTGAGTTAGAAAGGACAATTTGCAAATTCATCTGGAATAATAAAAAACGCAGTATAGCAAAAACTATTCTCAACAATAAAAGAACCTCTGGGGGAATCATCATCCCTGACCTCAAGTTGTACTACAGAGCAATTGTGATAAAAACTGCATGTTACTGGTAGAGCAACAGACAGGTAGATCAATGGAATAGAATTGAAGATCCAGAAATGAACCCACACACCTATGGTCACTTGATCTTTGACAAGGGAGCTAAAACCATCCAGTGGAAAAAAGACAGCCTTTTCAACAAATGGTGCTGGCACAACTGGCGGTTATGATGTAGAAGAATGGGAATTGATCCATTCTTATCTCCTTGTACAAAGCTTAAGTCTAAGTGGATCAAAGACCTCCACATAAAACCAGAGACACTGAAATTTATAGAAGAGAAAGTGGGGAAAACCCTTAAAGAAATGGGCACTGGGGAAAAATTCCTAAACAGAACAGCAATGGCTTGTGCTATAAGATCAAGAATTGACAAATGGACCTCATGAAGTTGCAAATCTTCTGTAAGGCAAAGGACACTGTCAATAAGACAAAAATGACACCAACAGATTTGGAAAGGATTTTTACCAATCCTAAATCTGATAGGTGGCTAATATCCAATATATACAAAGAGCTCAAGAAGCTGGACTCCAGAAATTCAAATAACCCCATTAAAAATGGGGTACAGAGCTAAACAAAGAATTCTAAAGTGAGGAATACCAAAGGGCTGAGAAACACCTGAAAAAATGTTCAACATCCTTAATCATCAGGGAAATGCAAATCAAAACAACCTTGCGATTCCACCTCACTCCAGTCAGAATAACTAAGATCAAAAATTCAGGCGATAGCAGATGCTGGAGAGGATGTGGAGAAAGAGGAAGACTCCTCCATTGTTGGTGGGATTGCAAGCTGGTACAACCACTCTGGAAGTAGTTTTCTATACTCACTGGCAACCTTGGCTTTCCCTGGAAGGAGCTTAGGCTTGAAGTTCCCTCTGGTGACTGTACACGTGAAGTTCTTTCCTGAGAACTAAGACCTAGGGTGCAGTGTCAGGCTCAAGATTTGTTTTTGATTATTTTGTTTATGGGGGGGCAGACAGAGGGAGGGACGTGTTTAGGAGAGGTGGGAAAGAGGGGGAGGAGAGGGAAAGGGTGGGCAGGATCAGGTAGGGAGAGACAGGCGAGAAGCCCAGAGGGCCAGGAGACTGAGTCAAAAGAGGCAGCTGTTGGGGGCGGGATCTCTGGAAAGTCCCAGAGAGAGACCTGGGATGTGAGAGTCCCCCAGGACTTAGTGTGGGTGAACTTAGCTGAAATGTTCAACAATGGGGAGATGGAACCTGAAGAGGTTACCTCTAGTAGTAGACAGGGCCTCCACTGGAGGAATGAGGTCACCAACCAACCTTCAAAAACTTTGACCCAGAATGATTTCTGTCTAAAAGAAATACAGGGACAAAAATGGAGCAGAGACTGAAGGAAAAGACTGTTCAGTAACCATCCCAACTTGAGATCTATCCCATGGTTGGGCACCAAACCCTGACACTATTTCTAATGCTATGTTGTGCTTGCAGACAGGAACCTAGCATGGCTGTCCTTTGAGAGGTTCTACCAGCAGCTGATGGAGACAGATGTAGATACTTACAGCCAAGCATTGGACTGAGGCTGAGGACCCCTATGGAAGAGTTAGGGGAAAGATTAAAGGAGGTGAAGGGATAACAACCCCATAGGAAGAACAACAGTGTCAACTAACCCAGACTCCTGGGAGCTCCCGGAAACTGAGCCACCCACAAAAGAGCATGCAAGGATGGTCTGTGGGGCCTGGCGCACATGCAGCAGAAGACTGCCTTGTCAGTGGGAGAGGGTGTGCCTAATCCTGTAGAGACTTGATGCTCCAGGGAAGGGGTGAGGGGAGGGAGGATGGGTTGAATAACTCTTGTGGGGGGACTAGGAAGGGAGGCAGCATTTGGGATATAAATAAATAAAATAAATAATTAAAAAGATTTGTTTTTGATATGGTCTCTCTT
This sequence comes from Mus minutoides, assembly GCA_902729485.2. Taxonomy (NCBI): domain Eukaryota; kingdom Metazoa; phylum Chordata; class Mammalia; order Rodentia; family Muridae; genus Mus; species Mus minutoides. The sequence goes on from CACVCL010016778.1 coordinate 17,590, forward strand.
TCAGTGGAGAGCTTCCTGTTACTGTCTTCCAAGAAAGCCTGAATTATTTGCAAGTTTTGGGAATTTGGAATTATTCATCTGATGTATTCACAAGGACCAAATTCATTTTGTTTTTCTTGGTTTCTTCTTTCTTTTTTTAAAAAAATGTTTTATTTATTTCCATTCCAAACATAGCCCAAAGCAGCTCCAAGTCCATGTTCTTCATCACAAGGCATGGGATTTGGCAGTTTAAGCAATAATCTAGCATGTGGGTGCAGTAGTTGATGCTTTTCCATCACAGGGCAAGGAGAAGTTATACATATGATTCTAAATAACTCCAGATCTCTGCTCCTGGTTTCCCAGAGGATATTTTGAACAAAACCCTCCAGCAGCAAAGGTATATGTAAGATTCAACACCACACTGACTCTCACTGCTCATCTTTCAGAATCATAAATGTAGACCAGGGAAAGCCTGGCTGTGACAATGTAACAATGCATGAATGACAAAGTAACAAAGTAATAGTACTTAATGCATATTCACTGCACTCCTACTGTGTGTCATCTAGTCAGGTAACGAAAGCCATTAAATGGCAGTCCACGGAAAAAGAAAAACGCTCGGGGTGAGTATAGAAAATAGAAATAGAGGAGATCAGACCAATATTAGAGCTTTTCATCTGGTATTCATTACTGCTGTGCTCATGGTGTGGAGAATCAAGGCTGATCTAAAAGAAAAATAAATATTCTCAAATCATTAGTGTTTGTCTGTATGTTTTATGTGATAGCTTTGTTGAGATAAGAATCACATATTATTTAATTCGAGATATGTTGAATAATTCCAGAGCTGAAGGTACATATAAACCATCCCCACAATCCATTCTAGAATGTTTCGTTATCCCTCTAAAGTAATGGTTCTCGACCTTCCTACTGCTGTGATCCTTTAACATATTTCCTCAAGTATGGTGACCCCAAAACATAAAATTTTCATCACTACTTCATAAGTGTGATTTTGCTACTGTTATGAATTATAGTGTAAAAATCTGTCTTTTTCCTTGCTCTTAGATCATCCTTTTGAAAGGGTTGTTCAACACTCCCACAAAGGGGTCATGACCCACACGTTGAGAATCCCCACTCTAAAGGACTCTTTCCACAGGAGCAGTCACTTATGATTTTTGCCCAGAGCCCCGTCTGTCTTTTTTTCTTATCTGCTAAGCTTGGCTGTCTTACAACCAGCTGTGAGCCATTTATGTTGGTTTCAGAGTATTACAGACCTGGCCATTTTAATTTACACACTTCTTTTTTTCTTTCTCTGCCATCATGTTCAGTTGTTGATTCTGTCTAATGGATATTCCCATTGCATTTATATTTGCTAAAATGAAGAGCACTGCTCTGCAAATGTTTGTAATACTTCATAGTCTATATGTGTATGCTATTCTATCAAATATTAATGGAATAGGAAAACTGCTGAGTTGGTAGTGCTGTCTTTGCATCATGTACTTCATGAACATGGTTCATTCTCCCACTTATTAGTTGATTCTTGTTAGTAATGCTTTATATATTTTTATGCTTTGGCCTTGCAAATATTTTAAAAATTTATTGCTATGTATTTTAGTCTTTAATTTTGTTTTATGGATCTTGAAAGTTCATTTAGGTTATCTTATTTACAACTAAATGCTGATTTAAAATACTGCATGGCAGGCTAATTTAGTGATTCAACACATACATAGATTTGGTTTCTTTGTATTGCATTACATCATTTGCGATGAAGGTATTTATAACCCTTCTTTTATAGGCATTACAACTTTCAGGATCATCAGTACATTGTTTAATGGAAAGATTGTTCTTTGAGCTTACTTCAGTGAACTCAATGATATTTTGCTACGGCTTTGTGTCTAGTGTGACCTTTACTAGCATGAAGTGATTTTCTTCCAGTGTTAATTAATTAGGAATTTATTTCTTTGTTGTAAATAAATGATGATCACCAATTAAATACTTTTGGGTAACAATTGAGATGACTGCATTATGATTTTATTAATGGAGGTTATTTGACTTATTTAGAATTTGTTTTTATTTTTTGGAATAAAGTTTTTATTAACTTTTTTTCATATAATATGTTCTGATCATTCTTTCCCTCTCTCCCAATTCCTCTCAGATCCTCCTCCCCATCTAATTACACACCCAACTCTATGTCTTTCTTTCCCTTTAAAAAACAAACAAACAAACAAACACAAAATAAAGGAACCTTATATACATATGTTGTAACCCAAACCCTCATTCACTGTTGGTGGGAATACAAACTGATGTATCCACAATGGAAATCAGTGTGGAGAATCCTCACACAAGCTAAAAGTAAATCTGTCTTATGGCCCAGCTATACCACTTCTTGATATAAGCCGGAAGGACTTGACATCCACTCCACAGCCACTCCACAGCCATGTTCAATGCTGCTCTATTCACAATTGTTAGGTCATAAGAACAACCTAAATGTCCTGCAACCAATGACTAGATAATTAAACTATGGCACATGTACAACCTGGAATACTATTCAGTGGTAGAGAAGTACAAAATCATTGACTTTGCAGGCAAAAAGATTGAACCAGAAAAGATCATGTTCACTGAGGTAACCCACATCGAGAAAGATATCATGTTCTCTCATTAGAGCCTCCAAGCTCCAAATATTCAGAATCAAGTCTGTATCTTGTTTCTGCAGGACCCAGGAAATTAGGATGGGGCTATTGTCAGGATAGAGTTGTTGGGAGCAATAGAGAGAAGATAATAGGGTATGAACAATGTGATTAGGAAAATGTTAAAGGGGTCTCTTGGGGGGGGCGCTAAATGCCGAATTTGAAGTTCTGCGTATTCAGAAGAAGGTGGTAGAAGGGCAAAGTGAATAATAGGTACAAATGACTCAATAGGGGAAATGGGAAAAGGGAGGCTTTTTAGGGAGGGCAGAAGAGGGTAACTAAAAAAGGAGGGTAAACTAACAGGGTTGTCTGAAAATGCCATAATCATACTATACATAGAAAAATTAAAACTATAATACACATAGTTCTCTCTATAAATATACATATTTAATTTAAATGAGCTTTTCTCATTTGTGCTGATGGTATTCCCTCCAAGTGCCAAATAACACTTTACAAAATCTTCAATACCAGACACAAAAAGCCCTCTTTTGAGTTGTTGGTCAGTGATGCCCAAGAGACTTCTAAAACATACAGACTATGGATGTTGCCTTTGGTTGCCACTCCCCCCATTCCAATAGAGAAGGTAAGTCCCAATTGCTAAACTCCATGCACTCCAGAAACAGTGCCCAGAGGCTTCTGACCTGTAACTAATTTGAACATCTTCTCCATAAGGACCAGAAGGTACTATGCAAGCATCTAAAGGAGGGAGGCAACCAACTGTCCTACCCAGCCACGACACCTATGAACTACATCAGTCACCAGCATGGTACAAAAGCCCTACTGGTTCAGTAGTGTTTTTGCATACCTTGGCAGTAATGGACAGCTCTCTAATTGGACTTAGGACTTGTTCAAAAAAGAGAGAAACTATGCCGGGTGCTGTAACCTAGCCAACTACTCAGTTGGTGAAGTCATATTGGAGGAGACTCTATAACTACCACTTTACTAAACTGGCATAATACCTAACTACAATCTGAACATCTGTCCTTATACTTACAGATAAATGTAGTCTTCGTCCTATGTCAAGAAAAATTCTCTTAGAAACAGTTGGAGACTACCACAGAAAACTATAATAAACCATCCTGCAGGGTTGTGGATTCCAGTTCTAATGTAAATGTACAAACACTCCTGCACCTAACACTCAGAGAATACTTTTGGGAAGGGGTGAAAAGAACCAGAAGATCAAGGAGTTGCTGTGAGACTCCATCTTCTAGGAATGTCAGAAGCTACACTCATAAAGTGGCACCCACATGGATTCCCAAATGTGGAAAGGACAGTGTCAATGCACTGGCCAAACTGCACAGGGAAAAGCCATGAACTCAATCCTACACAAAGAAATACAGGCAAATTAGGAATGCTGGGAATGGAGGAAATAGAGTTCCTCATGGAATAGCACAGCAATTGGTTGTCTCTTGTCATCCCTGTAAACATACATACAAATAACATTATATAGACTGAGCAGGTTACATTTAGGAACACATATGTACACACACACACACACACACACACACACACACACACATATGCATACAATATCAATTAATAAAAAGACACATAAATTAGAAAGAGAATAGGGAGGGTTATATGGGAGGTTTTGGAGGGAGGAAATATTGAAATGTCATTATATTATAATTTCAAAAATAAAAAAATAAAGAATATAAAATTGGAGACTCTCAAATTAGTTAATGATGCACCGGAAGGCCCCAGCAAAACAAGAACAGTCAACACTCAAAGAGTGATTGGAAGAGATATTCAAAAGTCAGGGCTGAAATTAATAAAATAGAAACAGCCAGCCAACCACATAAAGAATCAATGAACCAGAGTGTATTCTTTGTAAAGTTTTTAAAAAATGAAAACTGTTTAGCCAACTTAACTAAAAGAAGAACAGAGGGGATCCAAATAATAAAATAGAAATAAAGGGAGTTATCGCACCAGACACTGACAAGTTTCAGAGAATCATAAGGACATACTTTAAAATCTGTATTTTACTAAACTGAAAAAAATTATAAAAGAAATGGATAAATTTCTAAAAGAATTAGAGAATTTAAAATGACCCATAACATCAAATGTGATATAAGAAGCAATAATTAAAGACCTCACAACCAAAACAAAAGCGCAGGAACAAAGCTTCAGTGCAGAACTTTACAAGATGTCAAAGACTTCAGAAATATTCCCCAAACCATTCTGTAAAGCAGGAAAAGTAAGAAACATTTTCAAATTCTTTTTATGAATCCAAAATTATCCTGTGTCTTAGTTAGGGTTTTACTGCTGTGAAGAGACACCCTGATCAAGGCAACTCTCATAAAGGAAAACATTTAATTGGGGCTGGCTTACAGGTTCAGAGGTTCAGTCCATTATCATCAAGGCAGGACTATTGCAGCGTCCAGGCAGGCATAGAGCTGGAGGAGGTGAGAGTTCTACCTCTTGTTCTGAAGGCAGCTAGAAGACTGGCTTCCAGGCAGCTAGGATGGGTAGCTCAGGGACAAGGTAGAAGATGGGAGGAAGCAGTTGGGAGACTGGGGTATAATCCGTAGAATGCAAGAAATGGTTTGCAACTCATGCCTGTAATGAAGGCCTTAGAACACTGAATAAATATCATACAACCAAGGAACAAAAACCAAATAATTCTCAAATCTAATGCAGTGCAATTCTGTAATGTGAATATACAAACATCCAGCAAGCACACAAAGATCTGCTTAGCATTATCCATGATCGGAGTGGCGGGGGACAAAAAAACTCAGATCCATAGGGAAATATATTGGTCACATGTAGTAGGATAGACATAATAATAGGAAAATAACTATGTGGAGAAATCTTATATTGTTGATAGAAATGCAAAAAAGTCAGTTTGTAAAACACTTTGGTGAACTACCAAAAAGTTGAAAGCAAAACTAACATGTGACCTAGAAATTCTGCCTCTATATATGGACCCATAAAACTCAAAAATAACCTGACAAAAACTTGTCAGTTTCAAGACAAATGTTTAGACTTTAAACCATAATGCAAATGGAAAATCCAGATACAGGTCACATACTGAAGGATCCCATTGATCTGAATTATCTGGAGCCGCCAAATGAGTGGAAGCCAGCGAGTGAGTGTTGTTAGGTGTGGTGTGGGCAAGGGGATGGGAGAGGCTCTTAAGGGTGCGGAGTTTTTGTTTGTCTGTCTGTTTTGCATCATATATAGTTCTAAAATTAGGTGTTTAGTGTGTGTGTGTGTGTGTGTGTGTGTTTGTGTGTGCAAGCATGTGTGTATGTGATTCTATTTTTGTTTTTTGGTTTTACTGGTGTGAAATCATTTCTTGTGTTCTCTTGGGTATAGTTTGCCTCGAACCCCTCTAAAGGAAGATCATAGGAAACATCCCGACCTAATTACCTCTCTATAACAAATCTAACCAAAACAGTACTTTATGGAGTAAAAGAGGTAGATAACACTAACTTTCAAAACGACCCATATTATCAGACCCAGACACCAGAGAATTCCAGACGTTCCGTGGACGGGTCCAGGAAGACCCAAAATCTCAGAGACATGAGAAGTCAAGTGTAATTCTGATAGGTTTGCCTTTATATGTTACTTGGCCTTTTTTTCTGTGAAGCTTTCAATATTCTTTCTCTGTTCAGTACATTTAGTTAGTGTTTTGATTATTATGTGGTAGGAGGATTTTCTTTTCTGGTCAAATCCATTTGGTGTTCTATATGCTTCTTGTACGTTTATAGGCATCTCTTTCTTTAGGTTAGGGAAACTTTAATGTATGATTTTGTTGTAGATATTTTCTGGGCTTTTGATCTGGGAATTTTCTTTTTCTTTTATTCCTATTACTCTTAGGTTTCGTCTTTTCATAGTGTTCCAAAATTCCTGGAAGTTTTGTGTTATGAACATTTTAGATTTAGCAGTTTCTTTGAGCGATGTATCAATTTCTTCTATTATATCTTCTACACCTGAAATTTTTCTACCTCTTGCATTCTGTTAGTGAATGTATACTGACTTCTGACTGTATAGTGAATGGTCTTGCAGAGGACACAGGTTTAGTTACCAGCATTTATGTGGGGAAGACCACAACTGCCCCTAAGTTCAGCTCTAGGAGATCTGACACCCTCTTCAGTTTCCTTCAAGCACTGCATGCATATATACAAACTCACACAATTAAAAATTAAAGTTTGAAAAAATATTGTCAATAGAAATTACATTCAGTAGGAATTGTAATGAATATAGTACAAACATCTTAAAAGTATTGGTCTTTGTGATCTATAAACATAAGATGTCATTTTTTGTGTATTCATATTCACTGAGTTCTTTTAAAGGAGATTTTAAAAAACATTCGTTATTAGTATTTGATGTGTGTGTGTGTGTGTGTGTGTGTGTGTGTGTGTGTGCTGCATAGGTTTCCCCTTGCCATGGTGTGTGAAGAGAGGCCAGAGAATGACTTTCAGGAGAGTCGGTTCTCCCTTTTCACATGTAGTTCCAAGGAGTCAAACTTAGGTCCCCAGGTTTAGTAGAAAGTGCCTCTTCTCACTGACCTATCTTGATTGCCCTACAGGTCACATTTTATAGTCACTTATCAGATCTGTGCATTAATTTTAGTTCATAGCAAACTATTATAATTCAAGACATGTCCAGGGACAAAACTGTCACTGCAGCCCCAGCTGTAAGTTTGCACCCAGACTGCAGGTGCCTGTAGAGCACTGTGTGCCTGGTGCACAGAGGTACAAGGCTGAATCTTCTGTTCGTGCACGACAATATACATTCCTCTGCTCAAATTGTAAAGATAGGTTATAGTGGAGCTTAGAAGGGAGGAAGAAAGACAAGTGTAAACTCGCTTACAGATAATCCTCTCATTTTTGAAAGACAAGAAGGAAGAATATGGTCCCCTTTATTAATCAACGACGTAGTCATATTCACGTCAACTATTCACGTCAAAGAAAAAGGGACTCGTTCAGGATGGAAGGTCTCTGCACTACAGTGTTTGCTTGACCACTCATCACTGTTGAGAGAGAAAAGATGAGTTACTGGGTTGTATTCAGAATTTACATTTTATTTTTAGAGTATCCACAGGAACTTGCGGGGAGGGCTCTCAGGATGAAGACCTCTGCTTCACCAGACTCGTGGTGAACCTTTCAGAAAGCCTAGGGCTTACTTACAGTTCAGATGAACACAGAGGAGGATGGACAAGGCTTCGAAAGACTTCTCCATTCTTCTTGTTTGAATCAACAGTGATCTATACTTCCTGGGAAGGCACACACTCTATTTTTAATTGTGCTGTTCTTTCTTATCTTGGCTATGAGCCAATAGGAAGCAAACTTCTCTGCCCACAAATTCTAGGTTTAACTGAATAAACACATCTTTTCTTTCCACGTGAAATGACGTGCTGCCACCTTGTGTGAGTATCTGACTGTTGATGAATCCCGCAGAGTACCCAGGCATTCTGTATTTGGATGGGAAGCTGGTGTATCTGTTTACTCCCTAGAAATCCTTCCTACTAGAAGAGTAGGAACAAGTGTTCCTAGTTACTATATTGTAGACTTAGCCTAAAATTTTTTGATTCTATAGTAGTTCTTTAAGAGAATGTAGTAGGGGAATGCCGGGACAGGGAAGTGGAAGTGGGTGGGTTGGTGAGAGGGGGAGGGGGGGATGGGATAGGAAGTTTTTGGAAGGGAAACCAGGAAAGGGGATAACATTTGAAATGTAAATAAAGAAAATATCTAATAAAAAGGAGAATGTAGACTTGGAAACAAAAGGAAAATTCTTGTCAATGAGAAGCACAAGCATACCTGGAATCATGAACCAAAATAGCATACAAAGACTGTCACCCACTGATGCTATCTATGCCACATTTAAACAGAAATAAGTACCAACTCCAGACAGAATGTCTTTGCTGCCTGGTAATGTAACTTCTGTATTTGAACATAAGTTATACCAGAGTTAATGCTCAGCATGACTGAGAAAGTTCTTAATGTCAACCTGTCCTCTTGAGCATTAAGATAAAGCAAACTCCTAGGGGCTGTCAGACACACAGATAAGAGATCCTGACACTTAACAGCTCCAGAGACAGTTTGTTATCTTGAAATGGTTATTGCTGGCTCCCTCCAGAAACCCTGAAAGGAAAAAAAAACCCTAGACATTTAATTTAAGAGACTTCTTCATTTTAGTATTTATACTAACTACTAAATATTTAGTATTTATGTCTGAAGCAGAGACAAGATAAAGCCTCCTAGAAGACAGGTCCAGTTACTTACCTGAATTTCATAGACCCTGCTTGGTCCAATTTTGGATATCCAAATCTTTAGGTTTCAGTAGAGATTTTGGATCCAACAGGAAACATCAACCAACAAGCTAAGTGGTTTGGCTTCCAATTGTTTCACATCTATAGAGCAGAGGTGACAGAATGCGGGGCTTGCACATGTTGGCAGCACTAGGCTATTGGTTACTTTGCCTTACAGGTATAGTTACAGTCAGTTCTATAACATTTGTCCTATTTCAATGGCTATAAATCTCCTCTGGGAAACTTAGAGATATCATATATTCAAAATGTTTAAGTAAAATGTCTACACAGGCACACAGTGAAGTCTACTGGGAAACTTCTTCCTAATGAGAAAGTGAAGGTGGTATTCAGATTTACAATTTCACCTCTTATTATCAGTGGAGTGATTTACAAAAGGGTTGGGTAATGGTTTATGGCCTATGGAAAGAAAAGCGGAACATGGAAAATTAAATTAGATAAAGCTCAGCAGAATTGCCAAATGCCTAGAATATCAGTAACAATTAATTTAGAATGAAAATGGAAGGAGTTGTTTTGTAAAATCTTTGGGGGGAATGTGTTTATTTTAGTCCCAAAGAGATGCTTCATAATTGCTTCCTGAATTAGAAGCAAAATTTAAATGTTTAAATCATCAGGTGACAGGCATTTCTGTCTGGCAATACTCAGAAGGGAAGGCTACCCTACTGCATGCTTTTCTTCTATCAAGTGTGTAATGGACTCTGATGGTTTTACCTGAAAGCTTTAGGTGTCAGTTCCTAGCAGTGCATATTTAAAAGAAGTCCTACTGGAATTTTGGAGGTCGCTTAGGTATACTATCATAACATCTGCAGTACTTCCCCACCCCCAATCTCTGACTGTTCCATTATTTCTGCCCACTATTCCTCTGAGAATGGATGGGTGAGTATCACATTTTCCCCCTATCTCCTGGTGTTCCTCCCCCAGGCATCCTATCGTTCTTGAACATGTAGTATTTGAAGTTCTAGTTCCCTGAGTCTTCAACACAAAGCACCCTTTTACCAGATCCCAGAGCGCTTCTATAGATGTGCTGCAAATGCCATGCAAATGTATGTGTTATTAATGGGACCTTTGCTTGCGTTGTTAGTATCCATAAGAGACGGGTGAGCTCTGGTGTCATGGAAAGCTTGTGAATCAGGGACCCCGTCAGCACTTCAGTTTCAGGTTCCTTTCTGTAATGAGGAGAGCTAAGCTAGGGTCTATGTATGTTTACAGGACAGCGCATAACTTGCTGCTTCACGAGATGATTTTCCTTGGCCAGCCCAGTCTGTGTAGCCCTCCCAAGGGATGATCACATATGCTGCTTAGTAATTATGATGTCAGTGTTAGCATGACCAAAGCATCTGTTTCGGCTTTCCTAGCTTTGACTTTCAGAGGCAAAGGTTCCCAGATTAATGTCAATGCCTGGCATGAACCATCTACAAGTCAGACTTAAATGTACATATCTCACTCTAATCCCTGAGTTTTAGCATCAGAAAATGAGAATGTTCTAGTAAATGTGTTTTAGTGAGAGCTCCTGAAGTTCCAGAAGTATAGTTTTTAATTTTACTTTATGTATAGTGTGTGTGTGTGTGTGTGTGTGTGTGTAGATACAGTAGGAAGCCATTCATCCACCATAGCAACGTAGATACAGTAGGAAGCCATTCATCCACCATAGCAACGTAGATACAGTAGGAAGCCATTCATCCACCATAGCAATGTAGATACAGTAGGAAGCCATTCATCCACCATAGCAATGTAGATACAGTAGGAAGCCATTCATCCACCATAGCAACGTAGATACAGTAGGAAGCCATTCATCCACCATAGCAACGTAGATACAGTAGGAAGCCATTCATCCACCATAGCAACGTAGATACAGTAGGAAGCCATTCATCCACCATAGCAACGTAGATACAGTAGGAAGCTATTCATCCACCATAGCAACGTAGATACAGTAGGAAGCCATTTTCCACCATAGCAACGTAGATATAGTAGGAAGCCATTCATCCACCATAGCAATGGAGATACAGTAGGAAGCCATTCATCCACCATAGCAACGTAGATACAGTAGGAAGCCATTCATCCACCATAGCAACGTAGATACAGTAGGAAGCCATTCATCCACCATAGCAATGTAGATACAGTAGGAAGCCATTCATCCACTATGCTTCTGGTGTTGGAGATTTGATTCTAGGAACGCTGGGTCCTTTTGAGCCTTGTCTTTGAAGTTTAGAAACCTTACAGACTATGCTCATTGTAAATTACAAGTCATAATTGGAACTGTTCTTCCCTCTGAGACTGAAAAGGGGCTGCTTTTCCTATTATTCATGTTTGTCATCTATTAATTCTAAGACTTGAAGTTGAGCCAATTTCCCATTTACTTTTGAAGGTCTCATAGATAATAGAATATTTATTAGAGTTCATGCTGATAAAGGATTGACGAAGTTGCTATGAGCATAGTCACTAATTCTGTGGCTTCAGCCTGGTTATAAGTTGCACGAATACATTTGAACTCAATGAGGAGACACTCACAGGTTTTGAGTTCTGGTATTTTTAAAGGATCTTCTACCTCTTGTTACCTTGTCTACAACTTCTACTTTTATATTCTTAATAATTCCAAATTATAGCAGGAGAAGTCTTGCTACTGATTTAACAGTTGTGTTAAACTGTGGGGCAAGTGGACCATGCCACTAGACAGAAGAACTGGTAAATTTGAGTGAACCCAAACCCCGTGAAACTCAGAATTCAGAATTGAGTATGGTAGGTGTGGGGTTAGCTCCCTAAACAAACAAACAAACAACAAACAAACAAAAACAAAAAAACCCGCTAATTGCTCTGGAACTTGTAACCATGACACCCCACTGAGAGGACCATGGCAATCAGTCATGTAGCATAAAACCCTGGAGTTCTCCATGCTTATGAGGTATCTAGATAGGCCCCAGTGTTCAGCCAATGAGCCACTCTTCCTGGGCATTTCTTCCCACAAAAGGTATTTATTTAATTCTTGGTTCACGCTGAGTAAGGCATATGCGTTTACATTCACCATCAAATAAAGCAGTTTGGACAAACAAGGACCATCTCTTCATCAAGGATTTCTTTAGGGAGGGGGAGGGGGAGGCTTTGTCATTAAGAACCATTAAGAGCAGAGCCTAAATCTCCTGGAGAAGGCCTTTTCTCTCTCTGGCTAGCCCCTCCATACTCTCTGCACTCTCTCGTAACCTAATCAGGTTCCACCCGTGGTGTCCTGGGCTCTGTCCTCCCCGTCCTTCCTGGGGAGTGGATGCCCTGAGGGGAAGCATGGGCCAGAGAACCCCAGTCCTACCTAACTCCCAGTGGTACACCAGCGGCGCTTGGGTACACAGGAGTCCGGGACCTACTGAAATCATCCCAGACTCCACTGTTTCCCACAGACTGAGGATCCCCATTATGGACTGTGTTCTATGCTCCAGGCACCACAGCAGCGAGGCACAGAGGCAGCCAGGAATTAAATAATATCATGAGGTCTGGGGAGAGGATTTATTTAGTAGACTCTTGGCTGCTCAAGCAAGAGGACTTGAGTTTGACTCCCAGCCTTCCAGAAAAGACTGCACCTAGTGGTGCACACCAGTAGTTTCAGCACTAGGGAGACAAGGAAGGAGGAGCCCTGGACTTGTCCATCTAATCGGGCTCAATTGGAAGGCTGCAGGTTCAGTGAGAGACTTGTAACAAAAGTTAAGTGGAGAATGATTGGCAAAGGTGATGCTCATCTCTGCCTCCTCAGGTCCGTACACGGGCATACTCTTATGCAACACCACACACATAAATAACATCATGAGATTTTATAACCTAAATACTTTCCTGTTAAAACCAACTCCATTGGTTGTAATCTATGTGGAATAAAATGTTTTATTTCAAGTGTTACATTTAAAGTATTTTGACAAATGGGCACACACCTGTGTAACAATTACTCTAATTTATAAAGTATTTCTATGTATGTATGTATGTATGTATGTATGTATGTATGTATGTATGTATGTATGTATGTATTTCACCATGTCCAGTGTCCCATGCAGTTCCATGCAGGATCCCTGGTTATAATATATCTCTATCTCTATCTATCTATCTATCTATCTATCTATCTATCTATCTATCTATCTATCTAATCACTTAGTAAGTTACTTTGTGATCTTCTGTTACCAATGCCTTCCTTCTCTTTCCATCCTTGGACAATATATATATATATATATATATATATATATGATGTTCTATAGTATACACTCTTTGTGTTTATCTCTTTCCAAGATAATATTTTAAAGTCATCTACACTGATTGGTAGGTATGTCAGTAGCTTATTTCCCATGTTTCTGAGTAATATTCAACCTAATGAGCTTATTTAATCGTGTATGCACTCTGGCCATCTGCAGTCTGCTAGTGTGCTATGCAACAGAATTTTCTTTAAAGGCATTATAGTATGCTGTTTTAAAAATTTCTATTTGTTTATTTTTAAGGTTCCTATTTCTCTGCTGAGATTTTATTCTGTTCACTTATTAAGACTGTATATTTCTTCCATTCTGTGGACATATTTTCCTTTAGTTCACTGCACATATTTACTATAGCTGATTTAAAATGTTTATCTATTAAATTGAGGCATTTCAGTCTTAGTTACTTTCTATTTGCTTTTTCATGACTATGAATCACACTTTTCTAGTAGGTTTTGGTTGTGTAATGATGATCAATGGCTGTGATAGGCTTTAACTTCCGTAATAAAGAAGAACATTTCTCTTTGCTACATTAAATTCTTATCCATAAATCAGTTAATAAAATCTTGTGTTCTTATATTCCAGTGATGTGTCAGGTTTGCTGTTAGAAAGTTCTGATGGTTATATTTGGGCAAACAGGTCAGATGAATTGCGTAGACAGCACCTGATATCTGAAAAAGCTCAAATTCACACACAAGAAATCAGTGGAAAGAACTGGTGCAAGTTTAAACCTGCAAGTGCTTCCCAATGCCACTTACCAAAGATAGATAATTAGAAGAAACTTTAGAGGGAATGTGCTTAGTGACTTCTTCAGACAAGTGACAACCTTAACGACTTAATACTTACTCTCCCAAGTGCATGTTAGGAATCAGATAAAAGAGCATTTGTTTTTCTTTGAACAACCCCTTCAGGTTGCCCCCTCAGCTTAACTGCTATACAGCAGGGTACCTGAAAGGACTTTCAGTTCTCCACACCCCCTGTCTCCTCAGCAGGTCTGGTGGTCTAAGTCAGCTTTGGAAAAAGGCTTCCTTAGTAGCAATGACTTTGACCTTAGAGGATGATCTAAAAATCCCTGGGGACAAGACAACATTTTTATTCTGGGCACACACTGGTTGTATTTATCCAGAATACTTTTAAAACAGTTCTTCCCTGAGGCTAAGGTGGGAGGTGCTACTCAGAATATGGGTTTTGCTGGGTTAAATGCTGCTAGTTAGGGGCTAACTAGGCTCTGGAGGAGGGGAAAAGGGAGACACTCATATATCATATGACATATCATCAGATAATATCAAACAAGCAGTGGCCAAACCGCTTTCTAAATACTTAAGTTTATATCTGTGAATAAAAATTCCTGGAAAGGGCCTGTGTCTGGATGTGGACAAAACATTCCTGGAAGGAGTTTTTGTGTCTACAGAGACCGATGAACTAAATAGAAACTCAGTGCTGTTGAGAGATTAAAATTTTGTAGGTTCAGAGGTTAATTACTTTATCTTGGGCTAGAATTACTCCTTGCTCTACTCTGTATCTGAACTAACACCCTGTGATATAAAAACCTCTTAGAAGCTATTAACTTAATAGAACATTGACTTTCACCAATCCAAGAACTAAGACTATCATCAGACAACATTTTACTTCTATATAAAAAAAAAAAAACTTTCCCCATCTTGAGGTATCTGCCTCTCTGGTATACCCAATTTATTTTAAAGTTGCTGTGATTTATGACTTTCTTTGTTCTGTGAAACTATAATAACCCTGTGAAATTGCTTCTGTGTCAGAACATAGAATTTGAAATAACTTAAATCCGTGTTTCTGGGCCATGGTCACTCAAAATGGCTCCAGAATAAGCCATCTCTTACTCCCTTTAATATGAGTTGTGGTTTTTACAAGACATAGATTAGTGCTGCTCTCAGCTTTTGTCAGAATCGTTTCTTATTGAAGCCTTGACAGTTAAGGCAGAGACTCAAATAACTAGTCAAGGTGCTGAGAATAAAGAGATTAGGGGGGGATTGGCTTCAAATAAATGGGTTGTCTTTATTACCCTCCTTCAAGGCTCTCAGAACATCAAGGAAAGAATGAACAGAAGGAATGAAAGAGCATGGGTATGAGGAGGAGTATTTCAGAAATATGTATCTTAACGTGACATGTTTATTTCACTCATGAACACGTGGTAGCTGTTGTCCCTTGCACAAGACCTACATAAGACCAGTCCTTTGCACAAGACCTACATAAGCCCATCAAAATTTCATCATGGAAAGGGGCAGGACTTATGGAACCCCACACTTCCTGGTGAGACTATTGTCAGTTACTGGGTGGCTGATGTAGCCACTGAAAACTTCTCATTCAACCTCCCATCCATGTGTATGCAAGTAACTCTAATCAAACTCAATGGGTCACACACATAAAAAATATTCAAAAGTACAATGTGTGAGGCTTGTTGGAAAGAATACAGGTTTCCGTGGGAGAAGAAAAGGAGATGAAAGAAGGTACTGGGGAGTAGAAATCACTAAAATGCACTATATACGTGAATGAGATGGTTGAAGAATAAAAAATTTAAAAGTGTAATAAAACAAAATGGGTTTTGATTTTTTTGAATAACATAAATCACATCATACATCTTTTTCTTATTGCATAGAAGGGTTAATTAATTTAGTGTGGTAGAGAGAACAATCCCAGGATTAGTTAGGAAAGAATAGAAAAATTATGAGAAAATCTACATATATGCAAACACAAATATATAAAAAATACTTATGCAGATATGAAAAATGAAAGCAATCTCTCCAACAGTAACATTTTCATTATCCATTTGTTTGCTCATATTCTTTCCATAACTCATTATTGCTCCAGTGTAGTATACAAGCATCTTATAATGGGTTATAATTCTTCACAATGTGATTTCTACTTATTGCTTTTATTTTACAATTGTTACAGTTTTTTAGTGGGGTACCCCATAACTATAAATCACCATGCATTGTCATTCCCCTAAACTTACTTTCCTGACTTTGTGCAGTCTTTTTTTTCCCCTATAATGATCTTTGGCTGTACAGTTGGCTGCTTTATTTTATAGTTTTAAATTTAGATGTTCTCCCTTTAAACTCATTTTTTAATTCATTGTTTCCAGATAGATGCTTCTGTTAGATGCCATCCTCTCCCTCCATAGCAGATTTTAAGTACTACATTATGTTGGAATATACTCCACAGTATGAAAACATCCTTAAAGATTGAAATAAAGTTTGTTATCCCAACTGTACCTCCTGTACTCACTAGTCATCACATGCAGATTATTTATAGAATCTCAGTAAATAGAGGATGTACTGGAAACTTCACAAAGATTTGACTTCTCATTTTTAGAATGCAGCAGTGATTTTATAGTTTTATGATTGGTGACAGTCAAATATATTCATAACAGATGGACTCATATACACATATTATTGAACTATGTGCCCAACTACAGTTGTAGTTCAATAAGATATGTATATGAGTCCATATTTTATGAATATAAATATATATAGTTTATAAATTTTTGTACATATATTGTTTAGATATGTATATATTTATGCATATGTATATAGCATAGATATTTTAATTCTCAAGTTCTCCATGTTGTTGCTTTGTAAGTGCTGTTCATTTCTTTAAGATTATTTTCTTCATCACTTCTATCTTAACCCAATCTACATTTCCTTACCCATTAGGCCTATAACACATGATATGGAAATTTCAGTATCACTTTCAAAGCTTGTATGGGGCTGGCCCTCTCTACATGCTTTCACCTTCCCTTGCTTTCCCAAGCAAGCCTTCATTCTCATTTTACTCCATCAGATCAGCTACCTATGCCTATACTAACTAGACTGTGAATTCAGTGAGAGAAAATTATTTAAATTCATTTCTCCTTCAGCATGTAACAAGCATGTAGAAAAAGGCATGCATTTAAATAGCTGCCTCCTTCCTTTCCCATGATATCATTTCAACTTTCATATTGTATATAAAAAATCTGGCTTAATTTGCTTAAAGTAGTAATCTGAATTGTATTCATTTTCCTGGAAACAACATAATTATACTTTTACGAACAATTGTTATACAACAATTCTTACCACATAAAACATTCCATCTTGGAGGAAGTCTCATTGAGATACAGAATTTTGTAAGAGAAGGTGAAACCTTCCATCCTGCAGCAGGTAAGCTCATTAAGTTCAGAAAGCAAACAACTCAAAGTCTTCAGGAAGTACCTGAAAATGATCAGATGTTCCTCCCTCCTCAAGCATATATACACCGTAAAGACTGCAAAGAATTACTCTTAGGCAAGCTGAGTTACTTAGAAGATGCTGTACCCAGGCAAGTCATCTGGAGAAACAAAGACCAACCAAGCCACTCGGAAGATCAGCTGCTTACAAGAAACAGAGACTGCTCAGATCATCTGAGTTGCTTGAAATAGGTAGTTTCCAATGTGTTTGTAACTAGTGCAGTGTGCTCCACATTTTGACTTGCATAAGCTGTTGTTCATGCTGGGGTGGGCACTTGGTATTACAGCTGTCTGTGTAATTTCTGTGCCTGTAAGTAAGCTCTCACTCATATCCTTGGAAGTAACATCAATAAAACTCATTGCTTCACCAAGGTCAATTTTGGTGACATCTTTACTTTGGTTTATCCTCAGTTCCTTATCTGGCTAGAGTAGACATTTGTTCAGGTCTCCTCAGGAATAGTGCCACACCCCACATATAATTAAAGAATAGTTGGCTTCTTCCATTTCCAAAATAGTCTTACTTTGACTTCCATGTTGAATATATGGAATTGCATGTGCGCGCACGTGTGCACACACACACACACACACACACACACACACACACAATCTAGGATCCATATATGAGAGAAAACTTGATATTTGTTGTGGTTTCATGTATGTGCTTCCTTTTTCAGAGTGTCTGGGAGCCACTGCACTTGGGGCTGGAAGGATGAAGTGGAGCCCCGGAACCTGTGGGCTCTGTGGGATCCCAATTGGTTTGGGAGTGGAAGGAGTGGAGGGAAAGGCCTTCTCTGAGGCCTTTTATATTTTAGTGTTATAACTCTTTTACATGGTACTCAATGAAACAGCTCTTTTAGGCAATGTTCAATGAAACAGCTTGTGCACATACACTTCTTTTCAGTGAAAAGGGGCTATATATGAACCTTGGAGAGTGAGAAGGAGGTGGATATAAATTATTGGTTGGAGTTTACAATACTATGGACACCTCATTTGCATGGAGAGTCATTCCAGGAATCTCAAGTATTTGATACAATTACACAAGCTAGAAATTATTGGCCAAGCATTACTGATAGTCACTTTCATGACTAGATCAAAATTAGGAGGAAATTATTTATTGATAAGGGTGATTTGCTAAAGGTTACATATCACATTCACAACTAGATCAAAGCTAGAAAGGAACTCTTTATAAGAATGCTATTTCACAGTTGTAACAAATGAGGAGATATAACTAATGACTGAAATGAAGATGGTGTGAAGCTTGAGTTACTGAGAAGAGCTTGAACCAATCAAGATGAACTTCTGTGTAGTGTTCCCTTGTCTTGTATAGCTATGCTGTCTTTGAAGAGAGAGAAGACATCAATACATCCCCTTATGATAGCTTTCCAAGATACATAGACTTGAACATAAGATAATAGTAAATATTTAAAGTACTGAAAAAATTAATGACAGTCTAATAAAATGTATGCAGAATACATTCGTAAGCCTTCAAAGGATCTGCTCCATGTAAAGTTAGTCTTTGATTCTTCTAGCCCCATTCTCCCAGTATAAGACTATGATGAGCCTTAGCTACCAGGGACCCCAAAAGTGAAACAAGCAGAGCCAGGGATCGATACAAAAGCAAGGGGAGTTTATTGTTCCAGCGCACTGGAGTTGTCCTGAACCTGAAGGTGGCAACCTTGGGTGGACCATTCTGCAAGTTTTTAATACAGTTTTTAGGGTCAGAAAAGAGCAGCAGCCACTAGGCACATGTGATTGGCAGGACAGTGTGACTTTTAAACTGATTGGTCTCTGCAGGTGACCAACAGTCAGTCTCCCTTTCCTTCTTGAGGGAGGAGTGCCTATGTGCTCTATGACCACTCTCTTCCAGGGGAAGGGGTGCCTGGTGGAACTTTCCAAAGGCCCTGAGCTGACCTCTTCACCAGAAATAAGACTAGTGCTCAAAATATATTTACAAACACCTTGACCATATAGCTAGGCTCTTCTCTGACTAGAACCATAATTTAAGATAACCCATTTACTTTAATCTACATTCAGCCACATGGCTGGTTACCTGTTCTCAGATACCATGTGTCCATCTCCCCACCTTTCCAGGCAGATCTTTCTCTCCCCTGGCTCTATCTCAGAATTCTTTTTCCTCCCAGATGTCCTGCCTTCTCTTTCTTGCCTAAGCCATAGTCCATAGGCTTTTTAATTGATGCATCCACACAATACACAAGATAGTCTCTCGAAAGTGCCATGTCGAGAAGAAAATGAAGGAAATACATTCATGAAGGAAATACAAATTTAGCTTGCAAGTAATCACATTTTATCAAAAAGGACCAACTTTAATATGTGTATGTGTAGCAGAGATGCTATACATTGGGGAATGAATTATAATTTTGTAAGCTATTTTAGAAAATCCTATGTAACTATCTGCTTACCTGATCCTGGGACTTGTGAATAATGGTAGTGAGTACCTATCCCCACTAATGCTAAACACAAGAACATTATGGCATTTCTATTCGTAGTGTTAAAACTTTGAATGTAACTTAAAAGCCAAGTGAATAATTAAGTGGATTAAAGGTCAAAATTTCACATAGCGATTAAAGAATAACCTTTTATATTTTCTAGTTGGAATGGCTATTTTTAAAAGACCAAAGTTAACCATATAGGCATAAATGTGGAGAAAAGAGAATTCTCACATTGCTTTTTTGATAAGTTCATTGGTGATAAATGCATTAGTAAATACGTTGTGGAAACAGTGTGGAGGTTCTTTAAAAATTAAAACTAGAAGTCCCATATGATTCAACAATCTCACTTCTGAGGGCATAGCTGAAGGGAATAAAATCAGTGTGCTGAAGAGGTATGTCTATGCCTGTGTTTCTTCTAGTTACAATAGTCAAGAAATGGAAACAACCTGTGTGTCCATAAAAATGATGAATGAATTGATAAAAATTATATATATATATATATATATATATATATATATATATATATATATATATATACAATAAAGTCATAAGAGGAAGAAATACTAATACAAAATAAATGGGACAGAAGATGCTAAGTGAAAAAGGCTAAGCTCAGGCAGACAAATGACTCAAGATTCCAGTCACATGTGAAACCTACAAATATTCTTTCATGGCAGTTGAGAGCTGTATCCTGGCTGCTATGGAGAGCTGGGAAGACAAGGATAGGTTGATCGATGAGTACTGAGCTACTGTTAGGCAGGAACATGAAGTTGTGTGTCTTATTGCACATGGTGATTATAGATAACAAGACCTAGTAAAAATTTCAAAATAAGCTAAAAGGCAGACATTGAAAGTTTTCATCACAAAGAAACTGTTATTTCCTCTGGAGAAAGACATGTTTGCCTGATTTAAGCACTATACCATCTAATGCTTGAGTGGCTGTGAGTGTCTGAATCTGTCTCTGTCAGCTACTGGTAGAGCCTCTCAGAGGACAGCCATGCTAGGATCCTGTCTGCAAGCACAACATAGCATCAGTAATAGTGTCAGAGATTGGTGCCCGGCTATGAGATGGATTCCCAGTTGGGCAGGTCACTGGTTGCCATCCTTCAGTTTGTCCCTGCATTTCTTTTCAGACAGGAGCAATTTGGGTTGAGAGTTTTGTAGGTGGGTTGGTGTCCCCATCCTTCCACTGGGGGAGGGTCTTGTCTGACTACTAGAGGAAGTCTCTTCAGGTTCCATATCCTCACTGTTGGGCATTTTGGCTAATGTCACCCACATTGAGTCCTGGGAGGCCCCCCATCCCAGGCTCCTTTCTAGAGGTTCCCTCCACCCCTACCCTGGCAGCTTAATATTTCCATTCATTCTCCTGGTCCTCTGGGTCTTTTTCTTGTCCCTCCACACCTGATCCTTCCCCCCTTTCCTTCCCTCTCACCTAGATCCCTCCTTCCTTCTGCCTCCCATGATTATTTTGTTCCCTCTCCTAAGTTGGATTTAAGCATCCTCACTTGGGCCTTCCTTCTTTTTACGAGGAAAGAATAAAATGAATGATGATAATCAAAAGGAATATTTTTTGAGACCAATTCAACAGCCATGTAAATTGGAATGTTATTTTCAAAGTATATTTAGACAGCAGTGAAGGCTTTTCAGTCATTAAAAACCTCAGCAGAACAAAAGAGAATCCAGGATATTTTCATACAAAGACTTAAGATGTTGCTACAAGAGTGGCTAAGGGTTTATCTTACAGTTAATAAAAAGAAATGATACCCATAGAAATGTAATTTGCACTATATTTTAATGTTAATGACTATAAACATGAATATGTAGAGAGGATATCAATAATAAGATGTTCTTTATTATTAGCACTACAATAAATTCTGACTCAAAGAAGCCATTTATGTGTAAAAAATGTTAAGTTTAGGCTGCTAAAATTGAATTACTATAACATAAAACATTGCACAATAAACAAAATACACAAAGCACTATGAATAAAATATAAGCACAATGGTATCAAGGATAAATGTACGAATATATAAACATATAACATATAATTCAATACAGTATATATTATGATAAACTATTATTTTTCTCCACCTAGCTCCTACTATTGTGGACTATGTGTATATTTTATACATTAACATATAACATAGATTACTCATGTAAGTAAATATATCTCATAGTGGTAGACTATTTTATATAACAGGATGAACAGGAACAGTTAGCAGAGCAAAAGAGAGCAAAATTTTAAGGAATTCTGAGTGGAGAGAAGGCCTAATATGAATGATATGGCAGAATTAAATAGATCAGAATTTATTAATCTTAATTAAAAATGTCAAAACTAATATATATATATATATATATATATATATATATATATATATTCCTCGGAATTTAATAATTCCCACAATAGCTATTTCTCAGTGGGGGCAACAGCCAGTAGTTTCTCACTTCACAAGGTAGGTGGGGGTCCTCAGTAGTCCAAGTCTGGTACCCACAGCCAGAAGGTTCCCACGGGAGAGCATTGATCCCTAGTTCCAAACAAAAGCCTGAAGACACTGGTTCTGATATTAGCAAAGCAATAGAAGAAGCAACAACCAGATAAATCAGCTCAGAGGCAGGAGAGGAGGTGAACCTGCCAGAGGGGAGGCAGTCTTCCTTTTGAAATACCCTTTTCATCTAGGCTGCTCCCAGAAACTGCCCCATAACTGTCGTGGGTCTTCCCACATTAGTTAAGGCGCTTCAGCTGCAGCTCCCTACTTGGGTGATTCTAATTAGTGGCAAATCGACCTTAAAACCAGCCATAATAGAAGGAAAAGACGATTTGGGACTCAGAGACTGACTTAGGTGCCAAACACAAAGCAAATAAATCTGTCATAACTCCAGCTAGACAAGAAGTGAGGCAGCAAATGCAGTAAGATCTAGTTTAATTTTTCCCATGACACAGTTTCCTTAGGATGTGCTTCAAATGCACCACATTGAACACCGAAGCTAAATTACTAATGCATCCTACTAATTATGATTCAAGTTTTAAATTAGAGCTAATTATTAGGGTGAAGTCAGTAGTATTTTCTTCTGATGTGTGGGTACGTTTGGGAATTACACCAACCAGAAGCAACCTTATCAACTTGAACAAATGTGGCAGAAGCGTCCTGTTTGAACACCACTTGTTCAGTATCGAGAATCCAAGTTTAGTCACTGATTAAATGGATCTCATTCTCACCCCTTCTCATGCCAGGCTCTTTGTAGTAGGGTTCCACAGAGCCTTTGGTCTTGGGGCCTCCTCAATTCTGAATTAGAAGTACTTTTGTTAATTCGGATGCAAGTTATGGAAGCAGAGGTTCGATGTGTGCTCCCAGTCTCAGCTCTTGATCTCATCCTCTATGATGGCACAGAGCGTGCCAGACTGAGACTCCTGGAGGGTGATACAGGCTAGCTGGAGCTGAGTTTTTTACAACTTCTGGACTAACTAATGGTTGATCTCAGACATAAGTGAACTCTGTCAATCCAAGAACTGCTTAGAAGAGCCCACTTTAAACTGTCATTCCACACATAACTGGCAAGCTGTGTCATTAGGACTCAAAGCCTTGGGGTTACACACCATGACTGCAACAGTGGTTAACTCAGCAGCAGCATGTGTGCTTCACTGATTAGTGTGACCTGTGGCTGGGACATTCAACTGGAAGAGGTGGAGCCTCCATGGAGTTCTGTAGATAACTCATAGCTACCTCTAAGTCCCATTGAAAGGAAGCGCCTCTCTCTCTCTCTCTCTCTCTCTCTCTCTCTCTCTCTCTCTCTCTGATACACACATATGCACAAACTTGTCCCTCACTTTAGAAAAGTTTGTGGATAAACTGTAGGCAGAGAGAAACAAGAAAAATCAGTGTTGTAAATAACTGGAGGAGACTCCATGTGTGGATCCAGCCCCAGACAGAGAAATTTCCAACTTTCTAGCTCTAAGGCATAGGAAACTGATGGACCATTTCTAATACAGGACATGAGAGAGTCAGAGTGTTTTTAGCCCGGTAAGTAAGTTCACAAAAGGTAAATAAAACAAAAAATAAATAAAATAAAACAAAATAAGAAAAAAGAGAAATAGCAAAAAAAGGAACAAAAAGAAAAACAGAACAATAAAAAACAGAACAACAACAACAGCAGCAACAAACCCCTCAAAAACAAAAACCAAACTAAACCAAAACCAAATCTCACCTCTTAAAATAATAACAAAAAAGAAAAAAAAAGCGAAATGAAAAGAACAAGGTCAACAGAAGGATGGAAGTGTAGTGAGACTTCTGCTTTGGCAAGCACAGCAGCTGCTCTCTCCAAGTAGAAATCGAGCCGATACAGTGTTTAACACTCGGAAGCTAGGAGAGCTTTCTCGATTTATTTATTAGCTCATGTACCTATTTATTCAGGATTTTGAGTCATGATCTGGCCATATATCCCAGTCTTAAAATTCACTATGTAGCCCAGGCTAGCAATGAACTCATGTTTTCCTGCTTCAGTTTCCCGAATATTGGGATTTATCTGCATGGCTTGGCGTGTTGTCGTGTGCAGCCTTCCTTTAAGCTGATTTTCCTCACCAACTTTAAGTCACACCCCGTTATGCTATTATGTGCAATGGAAATAGGGTCGCAGATGCCCTTGTTTGAAACATGAAGTCCTGCTTAGCCCCCCCCCCGCCCCCCGCCCCCCGCCCCCCGCTCTGAGTTTGGGTAGAGGCTGCAGGCATGCGCAGAGCACCGTGCACCTGCTGCGCAGAGGTACACTGCTGTGTCTTCAGGCTGGGAGGCTGTGATGTGCAGTGAGAAGTGTTTGCCGCTTTTGTTCAAGAAAACTGTGAATCTTCCGTCTTCCTTCTTATCCACATTTGAGCGTACTGATATCAGGAGTGTGGGGCTGTTGTCAGGGTATTTTTTGTACCAGGCAAAATAGTCAAACATATCATTATCGTAGTCACAATTCAGGATAGATATCCCTCCCTCTTGAACAGTCAGCGATGGAGAGCTTTGCTTCACTTGCTGGCCATCAGTCTTCTGTTGACTCTTTACCCCTGTTGAGAGAGAGAGAGAGAGAGAGAGAGAGAGAGAGAGAGAGAGAGAGAGAGAGAGAGAGCGCATAATTTAGGGTTTAGAATTGTATTAATGTTCCTACAAAACAAAGCAAAATTATCTGGTTTTCTCATCTTTTTGGAGCAGTCCTTGGAAATTGTCTACCACTTCTAAATACCCCATCTTCAACTTACATTCTGGCTGAAGGCACAGAACCAACAGCAAGGCCTCCAGGAAGCCGGCCATGTCTTCTCTGAAGCTTTGAGTTGTCTCTCCTTCTACTCAGGGAACTGCAACTCCGATTTCATCTTCCTGTCCTGACTTCATTCTCTGGTTTAATCTGCAGATTGCATAACTTTTTAAGTAGTTACTCACCTTTGCCAAAGTAAACACTGCCCCCTCTAGTCCAAATGTAGAAAACTTCAAATGTATTCCTGATTTCCTAAAGTTCCGTTTGCCATGCTTTTCCCACTAAAAGTAAAAATAAGGTATCAAAGGAAGGCTCCCAGAGTTCAAGTGTGTGTGTGTGTGTGTGTGTGTGTGTGTGTGTGTGTGTGTTGAAATGATAGGAAATGAAGCTGAAATGTAAATAATTGTATTATGCCAAGTGATTGACACATTGCCAGGTGAAAACCCCTGCTGATGCCTTGTTTAAACTATTACAAAGATCTGTTTTGTATTGGGGTCACATAAAAATATAGTGCTATACTTAGTAAAACTATTGCACATTTAGAACATGGGATGCCCAGGTATTTTGTCTTTAATGTCATTGAATCCTAGCATGCTCTTCAGATATATCAATTTTTTTCTGGTTAAATAAATGGCAGAAGATAATTAAATTGGATTTAAATCTTGGATAGTTTTTTTTTTTCCCCAAGAAGACACACAATCTCTCCTGGGCATTTACTCATAACTGTGTTATCCATCTTGGAACCTGAATGAGATTAGTCGATGTTCTCTCTGTTCTCCAATGAGAAAAGCAATGGCATCGTCCTGCAGAAGCTGCACACCACACTAGACTTTCTTCTTCAAAGTCACAAGATGCCAGAGGTAACATATGTGCATCAGTCTTGGCCACAGCTTAATGATAAGAGAAATAAGAAGAATCAATTGTATTTTTAATGGCAAGTCCATGGGGTAATGAATGGTTACATCTAATTGTAAATTCCAAGATGTTTACTTAGAACTATACGACAAAATACATTAGTTATTTATCATACCATGGTAGAATATTTTTATTTGTAAATGATAATTATAACCTATAATCTTGAAAGTCACAGCAATAAGCTCATTTGTGGTATCTCGTGTGCCTTCCATGCTCCATATTACATATTTTCAAACCATATAAATCAGGCTTTCTAATGAAGAAGCTTTCTTTAAAAATATGTATTTTTTTATGCATATGTGTGTGTCTGTATGTGGGTATGTGCACAGATTGTACAGATGACTTTGGACACAGAAGAGGGTTTCAGATCCTCTGTACCTGGAGTTACAGGTATTTTTTTGTGAGCTGATTGGTCTGAATGCTAACACTATTTAACATGGGGTTATCTCTTCATTCCCAGGTGAAGAAATGTTCACCAATTCCTTTGTGAATTGGAGTGGTCAGTTAACAGTTTCTAAAGGTACTGGGTACAGAACTTGGTATGTAGGAAGAGGGACCAGTGGTGAGCAATTAATTCCACTGAGAAGGCTTACAGGATGGAGTCAGGCGAGAGCTCAGAGAGGTGGAGTAATGCTTTAATTTGGTGTTAAGGACTAGGGGGTCACTGAATATGGCTATATAGGTAGAAAACATTTCTGGCCATTTCAAAGCAAACTATAACCAGAAGTGCTTTAAAAATCTACCCAATCCATTATGGCAGTAGTTTAGGGTTTAAGTATAGCATGGTTATAAGCTGATATTAGAAAGAACATGTAAGTCATGAGGAGCTTTGAAATAGAAACCAGGAAGCTAGACTTTCAGACCTATTAAGGAGTCCTGGTGTCAGCAGTATATGGTGGTCTTCTTTCTTACCTACCCCTGTCTACAGATGGGAGAAGACCCACTATATTGCCTCTGATGCTTTCTTCTAAGGTGTGTCTCAGGAGGAAATAAAGACTTACACAGGTTAGAAGATGAAGTAGACCAAGGAGACCATGACAGAAGCAACTGAAAAACACTGGAGCCTGTGGCCAGTGGGGCAGAGGCATGGTAGTTTGGCTGAGTCACTGCTATGGAGATTTTGTTCCTCTGGGCTATGAGTACAGAAGCCACAAGTGGTGAGACTTTTGTTATTTTTTCCTGTCTGTAACTTCCTTCCTTCCTTCCTTCCTTCCTTCCTTCCTTCCTTCCTTCCTTCCTTCCTTCCTTCCTTTTTTTTTGTTTTTTTTTTCAAGACAGGATTTCTCTGTATAACCCTGGCTGTCCTGGAACTCACTCTGTAGACCAGGCTGGCCTTGAACTCAGAAATCCGCCTGCCTCTGCCTCCCAAGTGCTGGGATTAAAGGCGTGTGCCACCACCGCCCGGCTAGCTCTTTCTTTTTTAACACAATATTCTTGATGATTCTTTGGAAATTTTACATCATGCATCCTGATCACACTCATTTCCCAGTTCTTCCATGTCCACTCTCCACCTTTTAACCCCTCAGAAGAAAATAAAAAATTAAAAAACAAACAAACAAACAAACAAACAAACAAAATAAAGCAAAACCCAAGTCTAATTTGTGTTACTACATACTCACTGGAGCGTGGTCAAACTCTCAGTGGCTTGCCCCTTAGAGCTGAGTCCTTCCTCCTCTGCATCTCTGCCATAAGTCATCAGTGAAGAGCTACACTTCAGCATCTCTGTCACATGTTTTTTAGAGATCTTTTCCGTGGGTTCCCGTTTAGGCTGCTACTTTTTTGGGAGGTGGTGGTAGGGGTTGTCACAGAAGCCTTCCGTGTCCCTCTTCCTCCTCTATACATCTGAAATATCACTGCAAAAGTAGCTTCCTTGATCTTCACAGTTAGCAGGAGCATGATTCATGGGATTTCACATGGTTCATGGAAACAGGACAGATCATGAATATGGTCCCCACCTGCAGGAGGCCCATAGACCCAGACAAGGCCCTCAGAAACATCCCGGACTGCTGATATCACCATGGCTTCAGTAGGCAGTGCAAGACACTCAGATTAGCATGGCCCACAGAGATCAACATGGATTCAGCAGGGAGGGCAGACCAGGGACATCAGACTGGCCTTTAATGGTAACATAAACCACGGACAGTCTCTGGTTGCAGTTGGACCTTAACCCCAGATGGCAGTGAGGATTGGGACATCACTATGGCCTTAGGTGGCAGTGCCTATTCACATTAGCTTGGTCCTCACTGCTGTTTTTTATCTTCCCCATCTCTCCATCACATATTTGTTCATTGTAGTGGTGCCATCCACCCTTTCTTTGAAGGTGGAGTGACCTAGGTGGCTTCTGTCTCCTGTCCTGCCTTGGCTTGGCTTTAATTAAACTTTAATTAAAAAATAATTAAATAGAATGACCTCATTCCATATGCCTTCTTCATTGGTTACCTTCCACGACATTACAATAAGGCCCTAGTGCTGGAGTTAGGTCATGCTTATTATATAGAACCTGGAGAAATTTAGCTTGTACTCATACTTCTAGCTCATACTAGAAGCTTCACCACTACTGAATAACATTCATACTTGAAGTTATTACACTTGCTACCAAAGGAGAATAGTAATCACCAGTATCACCCAGCCACAAATCTGTGATCTACAGCAGATATGTACTGATGTAATAATGTCACAAATATAGGAGTATACAATCTCCTTTTTGATTAGATGTAAGACATACTCCAAGAGATGGAACCTTTATCTGATACTGTTAATAAGGCCAAGAACCTGGTATTAGCTAGGTCATGACCCTAGAAGCAAACCTACTATTATTGTTCTAAATGAACATAGCAACAAAACTACTCCTAATGACATATGGTTATATCCAAAGATCAGTGCATTATCCAATCTTCTTCATGGGAATTAACATAGAAACCCACATTTAGACAATATGTATACAGGATCTTGAAGTACTCCGCCCTGAATGGGATGTCTACATTAAATTCCTCCTCAGATCTATGCAGAATAAGAGTCAGAAAGATTATAAGAGCCAGAGGTAGTGGATGACTCCCAGAGAATGGTGTGTTACAGACATAACAGGGCTGTTGCCCATATGAATTCACAGAGATTGTTACAGCCTGAACAAGACCTTCAAAAAGTCTAGTCAGATAAAAATCCCAGGATGCAGAAGGGGAACCAGGAGCTATCTGCAAATTAATGCCTACTCAAAGAGGGAAAATTAGTTCTCTCCAATGGAGTGATGTCACTGCTCTGCTGGTGGTAGGGCCTGGGAGAATTAAGCCGATACATGAGGTGGATTACATTTTCATGCAATATCCAACTTTATTCAGGGCCTCAGACAGTTTATACTCTGAGGGTCAAGAGGAGTCACATAAGTGAGGTACACAATCACAAGTGTGAGCTCTACTTGGTGAGGAAGCTGCACAGTAGCTGAAACATGTTTTTCCATAGAGGCATATAAGCAAATAACAATAGCAAGTTGTAATGAATACACTGTAGAAGATTCACTCCTATCCACTACACCTGGGAGAAGCAGGAAAACACATTCCAAAAATAATTCTGTGTTTTCGAAGAAACTGAGGCCACAAGACTCCTGTTTTATTAGTGCTTTCTCACAACCACTGAGAATTCTCCTCACAGGGCTACATTCATGGGTTGTGTTCCAACACGGTGACACTTGGTATGTCAACCACACTCCAGGGCAGGCCTCATGCTCAGGAGTCCACCAACACAAAATGGACTCCATGTTTCTTTGTGTGCTTCCTACTGTATGGTTTGGTGGTTTCTTAGTTTTATTTTTTTAAGAGGGAAATGAAAAGTTGACTTTGGGTGGGCAGGGAGGTGGGTAGGATCTAGAAGGAGCTGGGAAAGGAAAAAGAATGAGATAAAAAATATCATACACTGAAACATAGAGAACTAAATAAAAATATAGTCGTACTACTCCCTCTTTCCTACATCCTACCCCTCCCATGTCTGCTTCCCTTCAAATTCACAGACTCTTCTTTCTTAAACATTTTGTTATATATGCAAATGAATAGACATGTAAATATAACCTGCTAAGTTTTTTCAGAGCTGTCTTCATGTACATGTTTTCAGGACTGACTCTGGATCATTATTGTGTAACTCAATATCAGATAACCAATCAGGGCCTCATTCCTGAAAAAGACTGACTTTCTCTCCTCAGCCGATGTTAAGTGCATGTAGCTTTTCATCTAGGGTTGGGTCCCTGTGCAATTCCCTTATCCATATTGGATTTCAACTGGTGTTACTATTGCTCAAGTTTTATTTATGCAGTCATATTGTTGAAATTCCATGGGTCTAGTTTTCCCAATTGAGATATAAATATATATTTTAAAATAAATAAGATTCATATAAAAATAATATATTTAAATAAATATATATTTAAATTAATACATTTAAATAAATATATATTTACTTAAAATATATATTTATATCTCAGTTGGGAGTGTATATCACATGGTCAGTTGATCTCTGTATTTTGACCAGCTGTGGTTTTTCTGAAATAGTCTCTGTCTATTAGAAAAAGACACTTCTTTGATGATGGGTGAGATCAATCTTATTTATGAATATGTAGGTAAGTATTTATAATGCAGTAAGGAATTACGTTGGTTTAGGAAGGTGGCAGTAGTAGGGAGCTCTTTATAGTGTAGAATATATTCTTAAAATGATGTTAAAGCATCACAGAACTATTAGACTGAGATAGAACTTTCATTACAAGAGCTGAATGTTCATTACAAGAGCTGGAGCTACACTATCATACAGGATCAGGAGACTCCTTTTTTGGAGGTGAAAAAGATTCCCAAGATAGACTATAAAGCATACGGAAGACTAAGCTCTTCATTCGGCACGAAGTGTGCTGAGAGCATGTTAACAGTTGTGTTCCTACAGAAAAAATAACTGCCGAAGGCCAGGACCTCAGTCTTGTTTATTTCGTATTTTGACAATCTTCATGTAGAATCACTGACTATAGAAGATACATCTCCATTTAGGACATTTGTTTGAGTTGGAGATAAGTTATTAGAAGTGTATTTCTAAAGTTTTATCTGTATAGACTTTACTGCTCTGTGGTGTGTGTGTGTGTGTGTGTGTGTGTGTGTGTGTGTGTGTGTGTGCATAAAGATGAGTATGTATAATGAATTCTTGCCTCCAATAAAGACTGCTTGGTAATCCTGCCAGAAATTTTTGGAGCGTGAGAGTTTATCCTTTAATACCTTTATTCTAACAACCCAGAATTATGTTCATATTTTAAAATTATATTGAAAGTACTTTTTCCAAATGAGAGTTTTGCTAAAAGTATGTTATTCCTAGATCTCACATGGTGATACATTTATCTTCTTAAATCCATCATTTCACAGACACAAAAGGCCTTCTTTTCTTTATTATTTCTGTTGTTAAGTCTTTGAAGAGCTGTTCATCCCTGCTTCTGTTTTCATCCCATAGACCCCTCGGCACATATTTCTTAAGACAAAGGTGCCCTATTGTAATCACTTGCCTTTGCCTAGTGCATCAGTCTCAGAGCAACTGACAGAGCAGAATGCCCGTGAGTTAGTGGATAGAGGCTCAGAATTTTATGCTTATGCATTTCTGAGAGGAGTAAGGGAAGTAAAAACTGAGGGCCATTTGGAGGGTCAGAGAAGGAATTCTCTCTCAACCAACTAATCGATGAGGCACCTCTAGCTGCTGAAGTGTGATCTAAGTTCATGAGAAACTCTGAGGGAACTGTTGAAGTAAAAGAGATACCAGTGGGGGTCATTGAAAAAGCTGTTCTTACCCATTTGCAGACTTAGAGAATTTTTCTTTAGTTTTCCCACTTATACTACAGCAGCCCAAGCAGTTGGCTCTTTTCTTCCTTCACTGCTTCCCTCTCTCCTGTGTGGTGCCCCTCTCCCAATGCACACAAAGATATTTCATTGCCACTAGTTTCCAACAGGGAATGTTCTTAACTCACAGTGAATCTCTATCCAGAGAGTCCAGTTAGAAACAAAGAGAACTATACAAAGATTCAGCAAAACCAAAAGCTGGTTCTTTGAGAAGGTCAACAAGATAGATAAACCATTAGCCAGACTAACCAGAGGGCACAGAGACAGTATCCAAATTAATAAAATCAGAAATGAAAAGGGGGACATAGCAAAGGAAACTGGGGAAATTCAAAAAAATCATCAGATTCCACTACAAAAGCCTATACTCAACAAAAATGGAAAATCTAGATGAACTTCAGACCAATTTTGCTTATGAATATCAATGTAAAAGTACTCAATAAAGTTCTCCCAAAGTGAATCCAAATACGCATCAAAACTATCATTCATCACTATCAAGTAGGCTTCATCTCAGGGATGGTTCAACACAAGGAAATTCATCAACAAGATCCACTTATAAACAAACTCAAAGCAAAACAAATCACATGTTATCTCATTAGATGCTGAAAAATTCTTTTACAAAATACAGCACCACTTTATGTTAAAAGTCTTGGAAAGATCAGGAATTCAAGGTACATACCTAAACCTAATGAAAGCAATATACAGCAAACCAACAGCCAACATCAAATTAAATGGAGAGAAACTTGAAGCAATCACACTAAAATCAGGGACAAGACAAGGAAATGAAGTCAAGGTATCACTATTTGCAAATGATATGATAGTATACATAAGTGGCCTCAAAAATTTTACCAGAGAACTCCTACAGCTGATGAACAACTTCAGCAAAGTGGCTGGATATAAAATTTAACTCAAACAAATTAGTAGCTTTCCTCTACACAAAGGATAAACAGTCTGAGAAAGAAATTAGGGAAACGCTATCTTTCACAAAAGTCACAAATAATATAAAATATCTTGGTGAAACTAACCAAACAAGTCAAAGATCTGTATGACAAGAACTTCAAGTCTCTGAAGAAATAAATCAAAGATCTCAGATGGAAAGATCTCACATGCTCATGGATTGGTAGAATTAACATAGTAGAAAGGTCTGTCTTACCAAAAGCATTCTACAGATTCATTGCAACCTATCAAAATTCCAACTCAATTCTTTGCAGATATAGAAAGAGCAATTCTCAACTTCAACTGGAATAACAACAACAACAACAACAACAACAAAAAAACAGGATAACAAAAACAATTCTATACAATAAAAGAACTTTTGGGGGAATCATCATCCTTGACCTTAATTAGTACTACAGAGCAATAGTGATAAAAACTGCATGGTATTCAGAGACAGACAGATAGACCCAGAAATTGCAGACCCAGAAATAACCCATACACCTATGGTCACTTGATCTTTGACAAAGAAGTCGAAACCATCCAGTGGAAAAAGAAAGCATTTTCAACAAATTGTGGTCAGCATGTAGAAGAATGTAAATTGATCCATTTTTATTTCCTTGTACAAAGCTCAAGTCCAGGTGGATCAAGGACCTCCACATAAATCCAGATACATTGAATCTAATAGAAGAGAAGCTGGGAAAGAGTCTCAAATACATCAACAGGGGAACAGAACACTGATGGCTCAGGCTCTAAGATCAACAATTGACAAATGGGACCCCATGAAACTGGAAAGCCTCTACAACGCAAAGGACACAGTCAATAGGACAAAATAGCAACCTACAGATTGGGAAAAGATCTTTACCAACCTTATAGAGGGCTAGTATACAAAATACACAAAGAACTCAATGGGAGGGGAAGCGCTCTGTCCTGTGGAGGCTTGTTGCCACAGTGAAGTGGGATGCTGGAAGGTTGAGATGGGAGTGGGTGGGTGAATGGGGGAACATCCTCTTAGAGGCAAAGGGAAGGGACATGGTGTGGGAGGTTGGAAGGGGAGAGACTGACCGGGAAGGGAGACAGTGTTTGAAATGTAAATAAATAAAAAATAATTAATTAAAAAAGAGTAAAAATATTGACCAAGCTAAATAAAATATGAGCTATGATCAGATGGAGAAACTTTTCTGATTTGTGAGTCATTTATGTAAATATTATACCTCATTCTTAATTTTATATTTCGTGTATCTTACTGAATATATGAAGTCAAATGACAAATACCAGTCTATGGCTCCATACTGGCTCTAAAAGTCTGTTTCTTTTCTACCACTTCAGCACTTAACATTAGAACACTAGTTCTCATCCAGAGCCAGTGTCTGGAGACTCAGTGTTTCTGGTGGTCCTGGGGTGCTGCCAGCATCTGGGCTGTAGAAGCTGCAAATTCTGCATGACCATATGAAGGATAAGATGACTCAGTGCCCGGGTAGCCTGTCCTTCAGTTTGCCCCAGCAGCACAGCGTAATTTTGCTCTTCCCAGACCAAGGGTGTTCTGCCTTCTCTTCCTTTCTCCTCCTTCTTCCTGGCTTCACTTTTTCTTTCATTTTTTTAATTTATTTTTTTTTTACTTTTCTATTTTTTTTCTAATTCTGGTCTTCTGATCTTAGATGTAATATAGTCATAATTCCTAAAGAGCAATTTTTGTTTTTTTTTTCTTTTAAAAAAATATTCCATTCATTTACATCTCAAATGATCTCCCCCTTTCTGATTGCCCCTCCTCAAAATCCCTGTCCCACATCTGCCCTCTCGCCCATGCTAGAGGGTTGAGATGGGAGTGGGTGGGTGAATGGGGAAACACCTTCTTAGAGACAAAGGGAGGGTACATGGGGTGGGAGGTTGTCACTCTACAAGGGTGCTTCCCCCCTAACCTCTCCAGCCTCACTACTCCAGCATCCCTTTATGCTGGGGCATCAAACCTCCACAGGACCAAGGGACTCCCCTCCCATTGATGCCAGACAAAACCATCCTCTGCTGCATATGTATCTGGAGCCATGGTTCCCTCCCTGTACACTCCTTGGTTGGTAGTCTAGTCCCTGGGAGCTCTGGGTGGTCCGGCCAGCCGACATTGTTCTTCCTGTGGGGCTGCAATCCCTCTCAGCTCCTCCAGACCTTCCACCAGCTCCCTGACTGAGGTCCCTGAGAGCTCAGTCTAATGGTTGGCTCCAAACATCCACCACCACAGGGTTCGCCACACCGGGTTCTTGTCAGCAAGTGCTTTTTTTTTTTTTTTCTTGACCAATACAAAAATCCTACGTCTGGCCTTAATACTAAGAAAATATGTATTCATAAGACTAAAATTAAATGAATATCAAATTGGTTTGCTGAGCTTCATATTGGATATTAGGGATAAGAAAATGGTTCCGGATGAGAATGTGGGATTATATTGCTACAGATAATTTAGTTTCACATTCTCTCATTAAGACCCTTGGTCCCTGTGTTAGTCAGTGTGCGATTGCTGTGACATCAAGACCAAGGCAAGTCTTATAAAGAAAGCATTTAATTGGAGCTTGCTTAAAGTTTCCGATGGGGAGCATGGTGTTTCACAGGCAGACATGGTAGCTGAGAGTTCTACATCTAAGCAGAAAGAAGAGAGGGCCACTGGGTTTGGAATTGTTTTTTTTTTTTTTTTCTGAAACCCTAAAACCCTAAAGCCCACTACAGTGATACACTTCCTCCAACAAGGCTACACCTCCTAATCCTTTCAAACAGTGCCACTCCAAGGTAACCAAGTATTCAGATCTATAAGCCGATGGGGAGGCCTTTCTCCTTCAAATCACCACAGTTTCTACCCTCAGATTACATCATTTTTCCCAGGCTTCAGAGATTCTCATTCTCTAGTAGTCAGTAATTCTCCCCAAAACCAAGGGATTCTTTTCTCTAATTAGAATGCCCCCTTGAGGATTAAATCTAATGCTAGTACCACACTCTGAACAGCATTCTGAACAGCAATACAGACATACCTAGGCTTTTTCTTTTGTAATTAATTTTCTCTTTGAGAACTTAACTCCTGGGTACAATGTATTTAACTATATCCATCCTTCATTCTTCCTCTTGGCTCCGCCCAGACTCTTCGCTTCCATGTTTTGCTTGCTTCCCAACTTCATGCCCTCTTCTTATTTTTCTTTTTCTTTTAGAAAATAACCCATAAATCCTAATTAGTCCTGCCCATATTGCATGGGTGTGGGACCATCCACTAGAGCTTAAGGAACCTTCCAAAGGCCCACACTTCTGAAGAGAACCGAGTCTCCCCCCCTCAGCCTTCAGTTACCAGTAGCTCCTCAGCTAGGTATCAGACCTCATGTGTTCCTCCTTACTCTATGCTGGAATATTTATTGGCCCTGCCATGTGCAGAGAGGAAGTGATGGTCTAGTGTTCATTTCTAAATGGGACATTTACATTACAATTTCCATCCCCAGGGATCAGGGAACATTGTGGGGGAAAAAAGGGTAGAAAGAGTCAAAAGCTGAGGATGGGAAGAACTGTGGTGCACTATGTTTTCTGGACAGGAGAAGGCTGTTGCATACTCCGAAAATTTGTGTCTGATCCTGGAATCCACAGCGTAGTTTCAGGAAGGCACAGGTGCATGGAGAGTTTCATTGTTCCTTCAGATGGAGATTGCTACCCGGAGGGTTTTGGCCTCTGGGGAATGGTGGCTATGGGAACTAGCTGGCATGAGTGAGTTTCTTGGAAGAAGGAGATGCATCATTTATGTAGTCTCTGTGTAGAATACATAGCAGGATACCAATAAAAATTTGAGTGTGTCTTAGGAAAGTTGTGGTCGTGGTAAGCAGCTCACAAAGTGTTGCTAATCCTCACAGTGTGCCTGCCCTGAGTTAAGCACTTACAGTTACCTTGCAACAGATCTTGTGAGGAAAAAGCATTCTCACATTGCACACTCAGCCTATGGCAAACACCCTTCCCTGTTCTTTCCACAGTGTCTGCATTGCTTTTCAAGGAGATAGACGTGTAGGCACATGTAGACACAGTGGTTATGAAAGGCAATGCAAAGTCTTATTGGGAAAATGCCATCAAGCCCTTTGCAGCTAAGAACACTTTTCCAAAAAGGTAGAAGAAAATGAAAACAGTTTTATTATTTAGTAAGCAATAAGTCAGAATGTGTGCATATCCCAGGCAATTTGTTAAAAGCACGGTGAAGATTGAAAGACATCTCTTCCCTTTATATTGATAGCTGGACCAAAAGGCATATGATTCTTCAAGATGAGCAATTGAGTTTTCGAATAGGCAGGCTTAATAGCATGCTTGACCTAGCCTTAGTTTACCAACCATAGTTAGCTTCATTGAAGCTAGCTATGTTCTGCATGACACTCTTCTGAAGGAAAAATAAGTCTTATCTTTATGACAGCAAGTCAGTCTCACACTTGGAGAAAGTACCCCAAGGTTAGCCACTTCCCCGCCCATAAGAGCTTCCAGAGGAGCACTGCATCTCACAGTTATGGCTCCCAGAACCTTGAGAAAGACAGCTGTAGGTTAATAAAACTGGCAAGGATCTTATTTCTTTTTAAAAGATTTATGTATGCCTCAAAGGAACACAGAGGGAATTCACCGTAAGTTTCTAAATGTCGGGCTGGAAGGAAAGAAAAAGGGACAGTGTCATGTTCCTTGTACTTGGGAGGACTAAAATTGTTTTCTTAAATTGTAAAAAGACTTCTTTACTACCACCCCAGCTCAGTGTGTGTGTGTGTGTGTGTGTGTGTGTGTGTGCGCCTTTATTTTGGTACCTGAGGAGGTCTGGAGTGGATATTACATTCTCTGTAGTTGGAGTAACAGGAGGTTGTGAATCACTTAATGTGGGTGGTGGGAACCAAACTTGTGTCCTTTGCAAGAGCAGCAACTGCTTTTAACCATGAAGCCATCTCTTCAGCCACTGCCTTCTTATTCACAAATTTGTATTTTCTCTTAGACTTATGATGAAGGTATGCCATGCACCAAATCTCTCAAGGGTGGGCTACAGCACAAATGTTAGATTATAAACCAACGGTGAGAAGTAACTTTTAAAACTGTAATGTAAAATTGCATACAGGGGTTGGGGTGAGGATGGGAGCAGAAGGGATCGGGTGAGGTGGGAACAGAGGGAAAGAGTATTGGATAGACGACTGGAATGACAGTGATAGGGAGCAGGAGTAGGAGGGAATCTCTGGAAAGAGCTAGAAACCTGGGGCAATGACCCTAGGTAAGACTCCTAGCAATGAGGTATATGGAGGTATATGGAGGTATATGGAGGTATATGGAGGTATATGGAGGTATATGGAGGTATATGGAGGTATATGGAGGTATATGGAGGTATATGGAGGCATATGGAGCCAGAACCAGTCATCTACTGTAACCAGGCAAGAGTTTTAATGGAGTGACTGGGACACCAACCCAGCCACAAAACCTGCCACCCACAATTTATTCAGCCTACAAGATGTGCAGGAGTAAAAGATGGAGCAGATATTGAAGGGCCCAGACCATAAGAGGGAGCCCACTCCTGACACTATTAATAGTATTTTGCTATAGTTGCAGACAGAAGCTTAGCATAACTGTCGTCAGAGAAGCTTCACATAGCAACTGATGGAGACAGATGCAGAGACTCACAGTCAAACATTAAGCAGAGCTTGAGAAAACCTGCAGAACTCAGAGAGGAAGGATTATAGGAGTCAGAAAGGTCAAGGACACCACAAGAAAACTCAGAGTCAACTAATCTGGGCCCACAGGGGCTCACAGAGCCTGAACTGCTAACCAAGGAGCCTGCATGAGACTGACCTAGACCATCGGCACATACGTTACAGTTGTGTCACTTGGTAATCTGGGCCCACAGGGGCTCACATAGCCTGAACTGCTAACCAGGGAGCCTGCATGAGACTGACCTAGACCATCGGCACATACGTTACAGTTGTGTCACTTGGTCTTCATGGGGGATTCCTAACAGTGGAAGCAGGGGCTGTCTTTGACTCTGTCACCTGATTTTGGGACCCTTTCCTTCTACTTGGCTGCCTCCTCATCTAGCCTCATTAGGAGAGAATGAGGATGTGTCTAATCTTACTGCAACTTGATATGCCAGGGTTGATATCCATGGAAGGCCTCTCCTTTTCTGAAGAACAATGGAGGAAGGGATGTGGGGGAGGGGATGAGGAATGAAGGACTGGGAGGAGGGGAGGAAGAGGAATATATTGATAGTGGCTTAATTACAAGACTTAGAGGAAACTGGAACCCAGAGTCTTCCATAATTGTAGGAAATTGACG
Organism: Mus minutoides; assembly: GCA_902729485.2. Taxonomy (NCBI): domain Eukaryota; kingdom Metazoa; phylum Chordata; class Mammalia; order Rodentia; family Muridae; genus Mus; species Mus minutoides. The sequence continues at coordinate 56,642 of CACVCL010016778.1, forward strand.
TGGACTTTTAAAAAAGGAGACCCTGCTAATGAAAGGCTTTTTCATTATAAGACGACCAATGTTTTGGGAAATATGTAATGTCCATGAGAAGGTCTCTTTTTTCCAAAACAGCACAATGTCTTGCACTCTCTACTGCACTTTCCTGTGTAAAGAGAAACTGTAAGTGATGCAATAGCCTAATGGTTCTTTAAAATGGTTTCTGCTCAGATCTGTCTGGGGGTGACACTGGGTTCTGTTGAGGTGGAGCTGCAGCCAATAGTTACACCTGCACTTTTATTCATGGTATAACTCTTACTACTGTGTTGCAGGAGGCAAAGAGGGTGGAGAGGACTGAACTTTAGGATTTTACCACAAGTGAGATCACCATGGAAAACAGATCCGTGATCACAACTCACTAATCAGAAACAGTTCTGTAGGCAATCCTGAGATCTGTGATCACATCGTTGGTCAGAAGTTTTCTATAGGCAAGCCCACATTATAAGACAGTATAGACTGGAGTATTGGACTTTTGAATCATGGAACTTTCTGTGTGATAACTTCCACTGGTCCCTCGTATTAACGCCCACCATGGCTTACCCTGAGTGACTGTTTACCAACATTGTTATTGATTTTTAAAAGGAGGCCACATGCATAGCCTCATCTTATAGAAGAAATGTTTGTGGACCATGTTTTCTACAAAGGCAGAAAGGCAAGGAGGGGTTGAGATGACGTCATTGTTCACGCCCATAGCTGGTGAGGAGGAGCCAGAGGTTGATGAGAGCAGTGTGGTAAGAGTCTGCGGCTGCGGGGGTTTTGGTGCAGGTAGCCTAGGCCACAGGAGCAGTGTGTTCCTGCACAGAAGTAGGTGCCTGCATCTCCAGGCTGAGCTCTGGTGATGAACAGGGAGCTGTTCTTTCTTGCTTCACCAAACTTAGCAGTCATCCTCTTCTGCACCTTTACCTCTCCACTCTTGACTAATTTCACCAGGATGACAGGACCTTCCCTGGGGACCTGTCGGTACCAGTAAAATTGGGGGAAAGTGGTTGAGGAGCTGCAGGTTGCAGTAAAATCTTGCCCCTCCTGGATACTCAGAAACTGAGGACTCTGCTCCAGCCGTTGAGTGACCACACCTGTTTCAAAACAAAGCAGGACACAAAAGAGTCAAATTAAAATGTTCTTGCTCATTTGTATAAATTAAAAAAAAAAAAAAAGAAATCGTGGGCCTAAAAGTCTAATGGCGATTATTTAGGACCAGGCAGTACGTGGGGGAGCTGGAAGGATTGTGAATGTTTACCCATGAAGGCTTTATGGAAAACAGCTAATCCCACATTGTGAAGAGCATACATATTAATAAAGAAAAAAATCTGAGGGCATGAGGGATTTAGGGAATCCTTTCAATTTTGGGGTGAGTTTTCTTTCCATTAGCCACCTACCCATCCATTCCTCCCTCCTCCCTTCAAACTTATGATTTGTCTCCAGAGAGTATCTTCTTCTTTGAGTTTCTATTGAGTAAACTGGAAATTTCCTGAACTTACAAGCCACTTGATTCCAAAGGAGCAACACAGAGAGTTTCAGGAGCATCCTTTCTCCCTGTCACAGCTGGCCAAGGAGGTCACTGGATCTAGAGTTCTCCTGCAAAAGGCTTTTGTGGGTTGGAACGAGTGTTCCAAGCACTCTGATCTCTAGCAAGATGTAAAACCGCATGTAAAGCAACCAGGGACTAACTCAGCTCCCACCCTCTCAGTCTTGCCCCAGACTCTGCTTTGATACTCAGAAAGGTTTTGCATTTTGAAATGCTACCCTCCGGTGGAGAGATAGGAAAGTGATGTGTTTTGAGTGCTCCTGATCCCCGAGTTTCATTTGGTGTAGTTAATCATCGATATTTATGTAGAGTCTAGTAACCTTCAGAAAGAGAAACTATCTCTTTTTAAAATAGATCATTTTAAGCCAGGAGAGAAATAGAAGACAATGGAAATATTATTTTATTATATTTTATTTCCTCTAGAAGCATGTTCCTGAATAATGCTTGAACTTCTCTTTCCTCTCTCTCTGTCTCTGTCTGTCTGTCTGTCTGTCTGTCTGTCTCTCTCTCTCTCTCTCTGTGTACAAGAAGTGGGTTTTCAGATCAGGGGGCATGAGTAAATAGTTTGTTATGTAGCTATTTTTGCCAAATTAAAGATGAGTGTTTCTGTTGTGTGTTATTTAATTTAGAAGAGTTTGCAACTGTCATACTGTAGTGCTCTGACATTAGGTCCTGGCTTACATGAAGCAAAGCCCTAACCATGCCACATTATAATGTATTCATTGGCACAATCTGATAAGTACTCCAAGGAAAGGATCATGTTTTTTTTTTCATCTATGTAACTCTGAAAATTATTAGGAAAAATCAAATTCAAAGTTACCAACTACTAAGTAAATGTATGTAGGTGTGCATGCATGTGATTAGTGTAGTGACTTGATGATGTGCTTGTGGTAGGGTGTAGAATGAGGGTATATCTGCTCACAAACATCAATAAAGGTGATGGGTACTGGCCACATGACTAGCTGTCAGTATCTCAAGTGAGAATAGTGTGCAAATGTATTCTCTTTTTAAACTTTTGTTCTGTGTCAGGTGTGCCATAATCTAGATTCCTCAAATAAGATGAAAACAACGGGGTGATTCATGATGACAAGAACGTTAAGAGAGTCTCAGGGATCACAGGCTGCTGGGTAATTCTTTGAGACACCTCATAACTCATGCCATTTAGAGAACAATGTCGATTTCTTTTCAGTGGAGTAACTGATATAACTTTAAGGAGATAAGAGTAACTTTCTTCAATACTGCAATGACATCATAGTCATTATATTGAGTGGGAATCTAGAATGGCCTTTGAAAAAATACCCAAATCTCCTAACATAGTCACCTAGAAGAAAAAGCCTTGCCATGAGTTACCAAGGGATGGAATACAGAAGAGCATCCCTGGAGTTGTGTCTTTTTTCTGGGTTATGACCTAGGTAGGAATTGCTAGGTATAAGAGAGGAAAGCACAATGATGGGCTGACTTGGGAGATATAATGAACCAGAGACACCTCCAAGCATCCTTGAGGTTCAACGTTTCTAGCACAAACCTGCTCTCACTGAATCAGGATCCTCTGTCAAGGTGCATGGGGGGTTAGGTATAAGTGCTTCTTACTTATATGACAGAGATGGCATTAAGAGCTGAGTTTAACCAGATGACTAGGAAATGTCCTCTATCCCTAAGGAACTTGGTTTAATAAGGATATAAGAGGCAGAAAAGGGCATAATTTGATGAAATGTGCTAATGTAAAACTGCCCTGAAAATGCTGAAAGAAGAAAAGGGCAAGTACCTATAATTTTGATTTGTAAATGTAATTTCATAATTTGGTAATTTCATTTAGATTGGAAAAAGGCTTTCTGAAAGGATGTGGCATTTGTAGAGGTTTCATTAATGAGTAGTGCCTTTCAAGGTTTATGAAGAATGACATATTAAAAGAAAAGATGCTGGACTGGGCTCATTTGCCTTCAGTCATGCAGTAAAAATGGCGATAAGGATGAAAAGCCATAGGAACTAGTAGTGGAGATGTGTGCCTTTCCACAACAGAGAGCTAGGAGAGGTCCTGAAGCAAGTGATCAAGTTAGATGTGTGCTTTAGACTGAGTCTGAGTGATGGTGTATTAGAGAGGTATGAACTAAAAGGTAGGTGACAAAATTAAGAAATTATCCCAAGTAATCAGTAGAAAGATAGTGGGAGTCTGGATCTGATAGGAACCAGGAAGTTGAAAAGCAGCATCTGAGTATCAAAGCCATTTAAAACAAAACAAAACAAAACAAACAAACAAACAAAACAAAAACCAGTAACATGACTTGGTATGTCAGCCACTTGCATGAATGTTCAGTGTAACATTAGCAAAATCTTAGGAACAAGGTTTGATTTTTTTTTTTTTTTTGCTATATTAATTTTGGATTGGTTAAGTCCTGCTTTCTGAGACTCTGTACCTGGCCTATAGATCTGCTGCACATACAGGCTAAAAATCTGAATGAATATTATCTGGTATGTGTAGGACCAAATTATATGATTATATATATTTTCTGCTTCAATGGATACTCCCAGCTACTCATAGCATTGCTCAAAGCTAGTATTGTGGCCAAATAAAGGCAGACGAAGAACAAGAAAGTGCTCTTGGACTGAGGTGTGGCTGTTAACAAATAACATCTCAGCCTGTTACTCTACTTGGCTCCATACTTAAAGTAGCTTTATTGAGGTGAAGGTACATTAAGACGATTCTAAAATATGTAAGAAGAGCCATGATGAATGCCTAGAAGAAATCAATGATATATTCTTCTCTCTTTGCTCTTTCTTTTTGTATATAGGGCATCTCTTCAATAAATTAGCTATCCGCACCAACAATACCCTTTAAATGATGTCCCATTTTATCAGAGAGTCAGATGGCTCTGTTCTAGTGGTGGTGGACACATGTCTCTTTAATGTTCTGCTCCATAGTGGAAAGCTTTGATAACAAGGTACATGTGACTTTCCCTAGTGGGTTCTGTTCTGCTTTAATATCCTCAACTCTGTGTGTCTACAGAATAAACAGTACTAAGTTTATATATCCCATGGTTTATATATTAGGTTATGTAACCAAACAGCTGAAATTCAGATGTAAGGTATTTCAGAATACCAAAAACTAGAAACATTCTATTGTTGGTTAACAGATACAGAGTCTTGCTGGGCAGTCACTGTACTCTAGATCTGACACTCTTCCACGGGCATTATCGCAACACATTTTATTTGGAATCCCCAATGAACACATTTATGAGGATACCCAGAAGTTACTACCAGGTAATACATGGTCACCACACTCTCCTAAGGACCAGAGGAAACAGGAACTAAGTAACAAAACTCCCACCCATCAAAGACCACAACAAATATCAGTACCTAGAATTACATTCTTACCAAATTCAGAGTAGCCTGTCATGGGTACCAGGAATTGAACTTCATCCTTCTGAAAGAATAACTAATGCTTTTTATCAATGAGCTATCACCTCTCTGGTTCCTTTTACATTCTTTTTGTCATCTCTTCTGTAATGTTCCCTCGGCCTTGGAGGAGGTGATATTGATGTCCATCTATGACTAATGATTGGGCCACTGTGACTTAGCAACAGTCACCTGATCTCCAGAGTCAGCTACAGTTATGGGTCTCTAAGGTAAACTGTCCTTTGCAAAACATTTGTTTTCATGTCTAACTGAAGCTGATCACAACAACAATGGGCATAAGCACAAATGTTCAGAAGGTAGTTTGATAGGCACAGCAAAAGCACATCAATTCAACAAAACAAAAACAGTTGCTTGCCTTCTGAGGACTAGGATTTCCCCAGTCACAGATTACTGCCCTGGCTTATGTTACCAGACATGAATTTCTTCATGTGGTGCTGGCCTTAAGTCTAACAGAAAAAGAACTGGTTGTCATTGGGAGAAGAGGCCCCTTAGTATTGCAATCTTTATATACCCCAATACAGGGGAACACCAGGGCCAAGAAGTGGGAGTGGGTGGGCAGGGGAACAGGGTCGGGGGAGGGGGAGGGAACTTTCAGGATAGCATTTGAAATGTAAATTAAGAAAATATCTAATAAAAAATATTGAAAAAAAAAAACAGTCATGTCATTATTGCACCAGTGGGTGTGCCTTGCATGATATGTCGGCACTATAGCATCTTTAGGGTCTGTAGCTGAACGGAGTGGGCCCAAATATGGGCCCTGGATCATTATCCTATTTCTTGAATATTACACATAATTATCCCCCCCCATTACACCAAATTCCTTAGAAATAGCAGTGGTTAGGACATTTGAGCCCCATGCACCATTTGCTTTCCATTCTGAGTTGCACCAGAGCTCTAGAGCTGGTAGAGCAAGGAGTGGTGTACAAGCTGTTGAGCTGTGCCAGCATCCCCTGAGTGCTGCAAACCCTTATGTTGATGTCAGTTCTCATCAGAACAGACAAACTTTGACGATAAAACATTTCCGATCTGAAAGTTTTCAGAAGTACTTCTAAAGTTTTGATGAAGCAATGATAGTGTCTGCCTTACTGATTTGTTGGTGTAGTCAAGCAAATTTAGACTGAAAATCTATGACTGACGCTTGCCAGCCAGTTCAAATTAAATAACTCACTTATATAATGCTTTCATGTGCTGGGATCAAAGGCATCCACCTTGCCTGGGTTATCTTACAGTTTTTGAGGTCACTACAGTGTAAAAAGCTAGATCTTAATTTTGGGAGAATGAGTTTAAATTTCTTGGATATTGACAAGCACTAGAACTTAATTAGTTGGCCCACGGCCCTAGTAAATTTATCAAACAACTCTCTTTGCTTTCTTTATAGGAATAGTTATGTATTTAATAGGACAAACACCTGAGAATAATATTATAACATGGTATTAAATACATCTCAAAACATCTACATTTTGATTCATCTATATATGAGCCTTACCATAGTTTGTATACTTCTTTATAAATCTTAACATATCTATCTTAAAATATAATGTGAGAGGGATTATAAAATAATCCTGTGAGAGGTTGAGTGGGAAAATGTAGTTCCATATGGTAGAAGGGAAAGCCTACTGCAGCTAACAGAATACACGTGGACTGACCAGTTAGAGATCATTTCCCCTTTGTTTTAGACTCCCAAGAAACCATAGAGAGGTGGGAAAGGGAAATGTTGAGAAAGGACAAAAAAATGAAATATGTGTACACCGAAAGAGAAGAAAGTGGAAGGGAAGCGACTGCATATCTAAAGCTCAGTGCTTTCTGTTCCTCATGCCCCCTGCAGGACCAGAAGCAGCTACCTGCAGTGCAGGGATCCCAGGAAACTACCAGGAAAGGACTCACAGCATCCCTTCCTTATCCTAGAACCTCTCTTGGTCCTCAGGCCTCCTCCACACAGAGCTTCATGGAGGCTGCTGGAACCAGAGAGATCTGACAACTTCACCTTCTAACTCAAAACGGCAGACACAGCATTTCACTTCTTACACATTCTTATTATTTCCTTTCTATTATGGAATTTCCATTTTTGCACATGCATCTCATGGTGGTTTTGTTTTTGTTTGTAATTGGCAAGTTATGTTTGGAACTGTTGTTCATGTCCCTCTACCTAGACCACTGCAAGGCACTCTAACTACATTCTTAATCCACACCTCATACATTTTGTCTCATTCCTGTGCCCTTTCTTCTTCTTTTCATCCTCATCTCTGTAGCTCTTAATCACAACCTTCTGCACCTTTAGCAATTTCTAAAATCTGGCAACCCCAACAATATCCTAGCTTTTCTCTCTTAGGTACATTAATAATCTCTCTCTCTTTTCAAAGTTGGTTGGATATTTAATCTTTACACTAACTACCAAACTTCCCTCTTACTCCTAATTTTATTAACTAAAACACAAGTATATGCCATACTAATATTGGTTGTTTCTGCCCAACAGTTATTGAAGACAAATGAAACATTATCTTTAATTGATAGCATAATATCTATGTAGTGTAAATATCAAAAAGAGCTGGTGCTCATATGTACAGTCATACTCAAATATAAAGTTTATATCAAGCATCTTCCATTCTAAGAAAAATCAAGATAACATAACTCCTCAAAAATAAATAAATAAATAAATAAAATAAAATAAAATAAAAAAGCGCTAATCCTATAGTAAAGGTAGCAAGATAGACAGAGCCAGATGCAATCTCAGACAGAATTTGGTAATAAGTGTGTTGAAAGAAATCAAAGGAGAAAATAAGCTTCTGGAAGAGAACACAAACACATCAATGGAATGAAGAAGGTGATGCAAGATTTGAAAGAGGAGTTCAATAAAGGGATAGCAATACTGAAGAAAGCCAACCTGAAATGCTAGGAACAAAAGACTATGGAAAATGTCAGCAGTAGAATGCATCAGGAGACGGACTGTGAGGACAAGGTGAAGAACCAGAGCCCTCAACAAAGACAAAGAAAGGCACCCATGGGAACTGCAAGATCTAGGTGACACTCTGAAAGGAGAAAATTTAGTTTCTAGGCTCTGAAGAAGAATATAGTTCTGAAGGCACAGTCCATGTTTTTAGAAGAATAAATGAAATGTCAGAGGTAGGAAAAGAAACTCCAGTCTAGATTCAGGAGGCATTTAGGATTCCAAACAGACAAGATCATAAAAAAATTCCTCTTGTCCTGTTGTAACAAAAAAACTATATACACTACACAAAGAAAGCATGCTGAAAACAGTCACAGAGAAACTCCAAGTCACATATAAATGCAGGGCCATCAGGATGCCAGCAGTTCACTCAACTGAAACTTTAAAGGCCAGAAGGGTCTGGACAGATATATTTAAAGCTCTAAGAGACAATAGCTACAGATCCAGGCCACTATACCCAGCAAAACTGTATGTCAAAATTGAAAGAAAAATAAAACTTTCCATGATAAAATAGGCTAAAGGAATTCAGTAACACTAAAACAGTTTTACAAAAACAAACAAAACAAAATTGGACAGAGAATCTCTGATTGAATATAAAAACACATAACAAAACTTTTAATAATAATTCCAAATATTAGTAGTCTTAATTCACTAACCAAAAAGCCACAGACTAGTTTATTGGGTACAAAAACAGGAACCTTCCATTTTTTTTGCCTCCAACAACCACAAAAGACAGACACTGCTTTACACTGAAAGGATGAGAAAGGTATTACAAGCAAATGGACCCAGAAAGAAAGCAGGTGTTGCTGTTCTAATATTTGATTAAATGGACTTCAAAACTATTGAGCAAAGATAAAGATGGCCACTTCATATTGATTAAGGTAACAATCCATCAGGAGGACATGCCAATTATGAACATATGGTGCAAACACAGATACACTCAATTTTATAAAGAAAAGCTGTTAGATTATAGAAGCTCACAGTTAAGATACTTTGGGCTTTCAAAGTGTTGAAATTTTTAAGAATTTGGGGAACTTTTGAATTGGATTGTGCTTTATATTATGAAAAAAAAAAACCCAGCAATGTGGGATATGTCAGATAAGTGGCAGAAGGTTATGATTTAAAAGTGACATGTCAGGTTAAGTAGGCTGGTGTTGTGACAGTTCAAGTTGTTAATTTTATATAGCACACAGTAACCTAGGAAAAGCCCTAAATGAAAGACTGTGTAGATCATGTTTGCCTGTGTGCATTTTTATGGGGGCCTTATCTTCCTTACATATTACTCGATGGTTGAAGTCTCAACTCATGACAAGCATCATTCCCTGGTCTAGAGCTTTGGGTTGCACAGAGTAAAGGAAGATAGGTGGGTACTAAACATGCATGCACTCAGTCTCTCTGCTCTTGACTGTGGATATGGCTAGCCGCTCAAGATCCTGCCATTATGATTACACTGATAGGACAGACTGACCTGAATAATGCTTTCTACTCTAAGATTCTTATTACCTTTCTAGATAAAATTATGAAGCTAATTTTACACACACAAACACACACACACACACACACACACACACACACACACACACACGAAAATAGGTACTTTGAACATAGGTACCATACATGGGTAGACAATGCTTCCTCCAGAAGATATAGGTTGTTAAATAAAAACTGCAATGGTAAGGTAAGATACTTCCCTATTGGTTAGGGTAAGCATCCTCCCAAAACATGGGCTGTAGCATTTACTCTTGGTTTTCTACCAAAATTAGATGATAAGACATTATTTTTGTAGTTATAACATGCTTTCAGAGTGTCAAAGGTGCTATGCAGGCTACTTATGGAAACCGCCATTACCCTGTGATGAATCCTGAATGCTACAATACCAACCTGCCAAGAAAGATGCATTTACTGGTACAATAGTGGCATAGTTGTGACAGGGTTGTAACTGCCTTCTGATTGAACACAAGGTCTGCTCCACAGGAAAGACGTCATACTTTCATTTTGACTATACGTTTTGTCAAACTCCTAGGGCAAAGGTGGTTATAGGCAGCAGGGTGATGATAGTGGTAGTGGTGGTTGTGGTGGTGTTGCTATTATTTTGCTAAAAGGATGTTTCAAATTCACTTCTCTATATTTATGTTTTTACATATAGTTCTGTGGCTTGGCAAGAAAACTCTCCTTTTACAGTTCAGATTGTTTGTTAGAGTCCATGCCCATCAAGGCAGGGGGCATGGCAGCAGGTGGGTAAGCATGGTGGTGGAGCAGTAGCTGAGCGCTTACATCTTGATCCACAAACATGAGGCAGAGAGGCTAACTGAGAATGGCTTGGGCTTCAATGCCTGCCCTGAAGAATGACACACCTCTTCCAACAAGGCCACACCTCCTAATCCTTCCTAAACAGTTCCACTAATTAGGCACCACATATTCAAACATTGAGCCTAGAGAGAAATTCTCATTCAAACTGTCACAGAAGGATGTATATTAGGAGGATATTTGTAGTGACAGAAAATAATTTGGAAGTAAATATGATCAAGATACATTGCATGCCTGTGTGAAATTGTCAATAAATAACATTTCTTTAGAAAACATAATTTGCTTAATGAATAATCCATTACCAGGAATAGTTTGCTTTCCCTTAAGTTGCCAGAGTTGTCTTAGAGACTCTCCAAACACTACAAGATCTTGCCACGGCACTCTTGGTTGACTATTAGAATTTGATGGTAAGACCCTATTATAGAGGATACCACAGAGTTTAGTCAGAGAAAACACAGGTGTTGCTGACTGGGAAGCTTTCTTCCCACTGGTTAGCTCTCCCGGTACTGGAAAGGACTATGTAGGATGCTGGCAGAGAAAAGTCATTGAACTTTGTGCTATTATCTTAACTAACTGGATATAATATCAAACTGTCTTCTAAATACTTATTTCAATACCTATGCCACTCTCAGTCCTATCAAAAAGCGTTTTATTTTTTTTTATTTTTTGATACAGAAGATAGTCATTAATGTAGAAACTCACAGCTAGTCTAAATGCAGAGAAGTGTCCATGGAGTGTTCAGCTATAAATGAGATACACATATCATTTGTCCTACCTCAACTCAGAGAATATCACAGAAGTGGGAGACAGAAAGACTGTAGAAGTCAGAGGTCAGTGAGGACCAGAGTGAGACAGTGTCTTTTGGACATGACAGGGCCACCATTTTCATGAACTCAGAGATGCTGAGTTGATTGACTGCACAAGATCAAATCAGATGACATCCCATCATGAAGGCCAGATGGGTTGACAAGCCCCTAGTCCTACATGAGGAGCTATTGATAATTGATGGCTCCTAAGGAAGGGAGAGTCAGTTTTATTTAAGGGTGTGGATCCTAATGGGTTGACAATGTTCCAGTTGATGGCCTCATATTCCTAAGTATGTGAGAATCACAAATTAGTGTAGGTAATTAAAAAAAAAAAAAAGAGGACATGAATTTGGGAGGGGACTTGAGGGATGGATCCTAGATGAGATATGGAGAGGAATGGGAGATGAATATAATTCAAATACATTACATGTATATGTGGAATTCTAATATAATTAATAAAATATATTTAAAAAATTTTTAAATTAGCATTCACTGGAAGTACTTATTCAGATTTAAGTCTAAGTGTTTGTGCATGTGTAAGTGCAGAATGCTCAGCTGTTCAATAGCTTGTCCCATGCTCACGTGTACAAGTCAATAAACTGTCATTAGGGCTTTTTCTTAGGGGGATTCATAAATGCCCAAACTATCCAATTGGCAGTGTTGTGCTTTGGCATTCTGGCTTTGAGAAGATACTTTTGTATATTCTTTCACTCTCTTCTCAGCTCAGCATCCGTTTTTATCATGAGGGAATTACACAGAGACAGCCTCATTCATCACTCTGTGCCTCCCAGAGCACAGTCATACATGGCTGCCTCTCTCTGGCTCACCTGAGGCAGGCTCAGCTTCTTGGACTTTGTGCCTGGAATAACTGAGAAGCTGCACATATAATTTGTCACAGGACTCTTGTATCCTTGACTTTGGAAAGTCTCATCTTTTAAAATTATTTTTGTATTTTGACAAGTTCATGCTTATATTCAACATATTGTCATCATACTCACCTGCTAGTATCATTCATCCCCTCCCACTCCTACTGATCCCTACATCTTCCCAAATAGCTCCCCTCTTACCTTTCTCTCTATGTATTTTCTGATCCATTGATTTTATCTAAGTTGCTCACATGAGCATGTGTAAGGTAGTTATTTATTAGAGTATGGACAACTTACTAGTGGTTAAGCCACTTAAGAAAGTGGCACCTTCCCCTCCCCAGGCAACTGTCATCTACCAATAGCTTCTAGGGAAAGGATAGGACTTCATGAATGCCTTCCATGATGGAATGTTGAAAATCCCAGTGTCTTACAGGTTTGTGCAGAAAGCCACAGCTGTGTAGGTAATTTCAGAGAAGGACCATGGAAAGAAGCACAGTGGGCTTGCCTGCACTGGAACATTGAGACTTGTCCTCTATGGAATATATGACCTTTGATGATATACAGCCTAAAGTCTGACATGTTAAGGAAAGAATCAAGGGAGAATAGACATCTGCATTCAATACAGAAGTGTTCCAGGGAGTCATTTTTGAACAAAGAGACATCTGAAAGAAGCAAGTCCCCATTGTCTCCAGTACCCCGTACATGTTATACCCGCACTCACAGAGCTTTGCATAGAAACAGGGCATTTCCAAGCATCTAATTTTTGTTAAAGTGAGTTAAAATTCTGTTCTGAATTTTGCTTGTATCACTGAATTTTCTCTAACATTCTTTCTTGCCTGATCCTATAGATATTTCCCTGATAATATGTGGCATACACTCCTTCTTTTGTAATTCTGACATTACAACTTACCCAGGGAAGAGCCTGCTGCTATAGAAAGTGAACACTGGAGAGATAAGTCCCCAGCAGCTGTTCAGACAGAGGTTTGAATGAATGAAAACTCAAGAATACAGGAATAAACTGTCACTGTCTCCTTTCATTTATATAGAGGCTCACCTGCTGAATAATGGCCACATTTAGTAGCCAACCTCCTCTCCTCTCATACGCGTTGGCTTGGATGCTTTCTTGAGAATAAAGAGGAAAACAGCACCAAGATTGTATAGAAGCAAAGATGTGACTGCAGCTTAAGATGAGAGATGTGTCAGGACAGAGGAAAAATGATTTCCACTTTCATCAGTCTGAGGAGCAGCAGCTATAAAGCACATGACTTTTACAGCTTCGCAGATGGAAGTGGACCAGGTCTGAGGAACAAATCAATCAAAGGTTAGAGAGTACTGTTCCAGACTCCCCTCTATCAGATTTGCAGCTCAGCCTCCACAGATGTCAGGAAATGTATCTAGCCATGTAATTGAACACCTGAGACAATATGTGTTCTGTAGCTTCACAATGCACCCCAGGTTCCTCGTTCTGTGAACCAGACTTCTGTTCTGCCCATCCTTCACTCTCAGCATGTGTGTGAAAGACAACATCTCAGTGACATAATAAATAAATAAAGAACACTGGGATTAAATTGTCTTTCTGTGGATGAAAAAACTCAGCTCCTTCTCCATAAGGTACAGGGTGTGTGATCATGTGGTCATAGGACTCTGCTTTTTTTTTTTTAATTTAAGTTATTTATTCTTCTATCTAGTATATTGCGATTTCTTCTTTTAGGCCCTCCCCTATCCTCAGATCCACTCCCCCTCCATTTTCCTTCAGAAAACAGAAATCTTCTCTGAATTTATTAGATGTTTACATTATCTAGGATAGAAACTAGGTCCTTCAACCATATTTCCATGCTAGATCATTGAAACAACTGCTGACTTGGTAGAGTCATAATGATGACCTCCAGTATATGGATGAAATTCCAAGTTTAAAGTTTTCACTGACTAAGTTTGGCTCTGAGACTGAAGGAAGGAGCATCCAGAGACTGCCCCACCTGGGGATCCATTCCATACACAACCACCAAACTCAGACACTATTGCAGATGCAAACAAGATTTTGCTGACATGACCCTGATATAGCTGTCTTCTGTGAGGCTATGCCAGTGCCTGGCAAATACAGAAATGGATTCTCACAGTCATCTATTGGATGGAGCACAGGGTCCCCAATGAAGGAGCTAGAGAAAGGACCCAAGGAGCTGAAGGTGTTTGCAGCCCTCTAGGAAGAACAACAATATGAACTAACCACTACTCCCAGAGCTCCCTGGGACTAAACCACCAATCAAAGAAAACACATGGTGGGACTAGTGTCTCTAGCTGCATATGTAACAGAGGATGGCCTAGTCGGTCATCAATGGCAATGATCGTGCGAAGATTCTATGCCCCAGTATAGGGGAAATGCCAGGGCCAGGAAGTGGGAGTGGGTGAGTTGGGGAGCAGGGGCAAGGAGGAAGGGGATTTTCAGAGAGGAAACTAGGAAAGGGGATAGTATTTGAAATGTAAATGAAGAAAATACCTAATAAAAATAAATTTAAAAAAGAAAGAAAAAGGATTCACTGACTTCTACTGTAACTCAATTTATAGAATTGAGAGTTGGATATAGAGTCTATCCAACATATAAACATGTTCTCTTAGGTGACTCGTAGCCCTTTATTTATGAGGAGTTACTTCTCCTTTTCACGGAATAACTAGATAATAGTACACATATAAAAAGTACTTTGTAATACATGTTTCACAGTAAATGCATGGCAAGAACAGAGTATACACCAAAAGGGAGAGAGTAGAGGAAAGCAAGAAACTATGAGAGATGGTTGAAGTAAATAATTTTTATAAGATAAAGCTTAGGATTGATTTTTTTCTTTTAAAAATGTACCTATTAATATTTTCCCCCAAAAAGGTAATAGGCTACTTTTAGAGGAGACTTAGATTTACAGGAAAATTGAGCACAAAGTACAGGGAGTTCTGATGGACTCCCTCCCTCCCTCCCAATACACAATTGATTTTTACACCCAGACTAAACAAAATACAGAGAAACTGAACACCTTGCTGTCACATCATTAATGTTTCTGGCAGTTAACGAAGATGTCAGCATGTCACTAGAATGCCACAATGCAGTACAATGAGGTTAAGAGAAAGATGGGGACATCGAGATGGGAAGAGTTACATCCGCCTCACACAGTCAGTCTCCATTTTGCTCCTCAGGCTCATCCACAGGCTGGCACCTACTGTGCCTCACTCAAACTCACCATTTGTTCTTAGGCTCTACCCATGGTGTAGCTGAGCAGTCCTGAGCTTATTCATTCAGTGGTCTAAACACAGAGTGGAATAGTTCCAGTAACAATTAGCAAGGCCCCACCTTTGGATGTACTATGGTGTACTTTTCATTGCCCTCTGTCTAGTATAATTCATCATGTGTATAAAAGCATGAGTTTGTAGCAGATGGTTGCCATAATTGATAGTTTAAAACAGATGATAAAGGAAAGTGCTCCCATACTCTCTGGGTTCATTACTGTATAAGAGAGTCCATGACCTGCTCTAGAATTGTAGACTTACTGGACTTGTTGATGTTATTGATGTGCGACTATAATTTTATTACCCTCTTTCTATTTTTGAGCTATAATTTTAGTTCTTAGTATTGCAGTAAAATTTATCCATTTACTTATTTCTTTTTATTTACTATTCATCAGTCTCCTCTTTCCCCTCCTTCCAACATACGATAGCATAGAATATGCATTGCCATTCCAAAAGAGAGGAATGGGAGCACAGAGAAAAAAAAATACTGGACCAAAGCAAAACAGAAAGCCAACAGGGAAAACCCCTAATCCTGTAGCTCGGTGTTTGATGTTAGAAGGCGTAGATAACTCTGCTTGACCCCCCACCTCGTCAGCTGATTCTCCTCCTTATATGCAGCTCCCTCGACAGATATCACATGTTTCTGGCAAGTACAACATCTTGGGATCTCCAAAGCAATGCAGGCTTCACTTTTACAGCTTGGTGCAAAAACTCCCCAGGGCCTCTTACACTCTCAGGACATTCATGAATGGATTGTCCTGCCAAGCATTACCTGGCCTCAGTGGCTCCTCTTAACCATGTATTCCTCGTGACTCGAAAGCCAGCACCATGTAGATGACACTTCCAAGATTGGCTATGAGCTTGGGGTGAACGTTGACTCCTCTGAATCGCATTTTCAGAAGCTTTGACTTGTGGTTATTTAAGAGCAAAAAATTTCCTAGACCTGTTCCTTTCACAAGTTGGAAGCTCATCTGGGTAGAATATTGCCCTGAGGGTACCCCTTCCTTTATGCCAGCGCACATCAGGCCTCTCCTTAAACCCCTTATCTCTTTCAGCATAAGCATTATATTTCTCTGTTCACTTTTTCCTCTTCAAATTGTACATTTGTATTTCTTTTTGACCCACTTGCTCTTTTTCATTGTAGATCCGCACAAGAGTTATTACCTCGTGATAGTCAATATTCCTCTGCCTTCAAACCTTCTCCTTCAAAGAAATAAGTGCATTATTTTTTAATTTAGCCTTAGGCAAGATCTCTGAAAATGAGAGTAGAAAGCATCCACATTCTAGAAGATGACAAGCTAAAATATCACAAGAAAGGCCTCCAGCTTCTAATATTGCTCCCTTTAGAAACCTGTTGAGTTGGGCCTCCAGCATCCACACTGTTCGTGTTACTGTCTTCCAAGCTCCTACTGTGACTGCACATTACACTTTGCTTACAATGTTCAGCTGTTTTTCTAGTCTAAAGTCTCAAAGTCTTCCATGCTTCACAAACCAGAGTTTTTGTTTCAAGTGTAACAGGAATCTGCTCGCCTGACCTCGCCTATGTGTAGGTACCCACTATTCTCAGCACCACTGAGAAACCATTGAAGAAGTTGCTATTTTCCCAATATATGACTTGAGCATTTTCAAATAGCAGATTTGTATCTGTGTGAGTTTACATCTGGGTCATCTATTGTATTCTTTGATTTTTGCATCAATATTGGTGAGAGTACCATGCTGTTTTTATGCCTGTGGCTTCATAGTGTAATGTGACATCAATTACTGTGATACCTCTAGCCTTGTTCATTTTGCTCAGTATTGGATTGGTATTTGATTGTGTGTGTGTGTGTGTGTGTGTGTGTGTGTGTGTGTGTGTGTGTTCCCAAATGCATTTCAGGCTAGTCTCTTTGTATTTCTGTAAAGAATTTGACTGTGTTGACTCTGTGGGTCATTGTTGACAATGTAAACATATTTACCATATCGGTTCTGTTACCATGAGAAACGGAGAACTTTATATCTTCTATTGTCTTCCCCAATCATTTCTTTGCTGTTTTAAATTTTTCACTATGGTTATTCTTCTCTTTCTTGGTATATTTTTTCCTATGTATTTTATTTAGTTTTAAACTATTTCAAAAGAGATTGTTTTCCTGACTTCTTAGCATGTTGACAGTTGGTACATAGGAAAACACTGGTCTTTGTCAGTCTTGTATCCACTTGCTTTGGTGAAATTACCAATTATAAGAGTTTTCTGGTGGGATCCTTAGGATATCTTGTGGATGCTATCATATTGTATGTAAATAAGGATATTTTTAGGTTTTCTTTTCTTCCTGTATCTATTTTATTTCCTTCTCCTATTGCTCTAGCTGGCTTTTTGTTTGTTTTTGTTTGTTTGTTTTTTGGTTAACTAAGAGCAGAGCAAGAAGGTATTTTTGCTTTGCTCTTGAATTTAATTCCAACGTTTTGAGTTTTCACCACTCAGTATGACACTGGATTTAGGTTTGTCACATGTGGTTCTTATTATGTGGAGGAAGCTCCCACTCTTAGTTCTTTAGTCATGAAAGGATGTTTGGTTTGTTAAATGTCTTTGAATATGGAGATGGTTCTGTGATTTCTATCCTTAAGTCCATTAAAGTGACATGTTATTGTATAGTCAGGGTTATGTAGAGAGCAGTACAGCTAAAATAAATCTCTTTATATTGAAAGATTTATCAGAGTGTTTTATAGTCTGTGACTCAGTTATTCCAACAATGGCCATCTCATGATTAAAAAAAATTCAACTATACAGTAGTTGTTCATTCAGTCTGTGAGTCTGGATGTCTCAACTGATCTTCAGCTGGAATTCCAATGAATTAGGCTCTCATAGCATTTAAGGAATGCCTTATAGGCAAGATAGATGAACTTTCCAGAGAAAACAAAGATGAACAGGAAACAGCTAAACACTTCCTTTTCCATATTCTTTTATATTGGTTGCCATCAGAAAATGTGGGTCTTCTAACTTCTAAGAATCCAGTCAAGAAAAATTCTTCACAGGTGATCATCTATTTGGGTCTTAGTTGATTTCAGATAGAGTCAAGTTGATAACCAAGATTAGCTGTCACAACTACATTTATTAATTTATGTACATTGAATCATACTTGAATTCCTGGAATAAAGCTTACTGAGTGATATTTTAATAGGTAATTGTTTGTTTAGCAAATATATATTTTATATTTATTTTATTTTATTTAGTACTTCAAGCATTAGTGCTATAGTTACATCATTTCCATACTGCTTGCCCCTTCCAGCTCCTTCCAAGACCCCTTTCCACTTCCTCTCAAATTCATTATGTCATCTTTAATTTTTATTGTTTTACATATAATAGTTATAATATATTTTACATACATGTTATAACATTCTGAGTCCTTTTAGTATTGCTTGTCTGCATCTCTTGGAATTCCCTCATCCACAACTCAAGTGGGAGCCTTCTCATGCCTGGCAAGGAAGTTTTTGTTAGTCTATATCGCTTGTGGGGGAATGTTATCACCTCAGGTAGCCTAATTTCTTTTAAATTTTAACATATATTATATATTTTAAGTACATATATATCATGCATATTTTTAAGTAAGATAAAATGTTTCACTATTTAAACATTTAAATCATCTGTAGTGTTCTTCCTTCCCGTATCTTTGTGCTGTCCTTCCTCCTTCATCCTCAGAGCACCTGTTGCCCTACTATACTGTCCTTCTACCCCTTCCCATGGTCCCTTTGTACTTTCCTGCTTTCTGCATTTACTTCCGGTTAGCAAATATTTCACTGAGAACTTTTACATTCATATTTGCTGGAAGCCAGCCATGGAAGGTCTTCTTTCTTTTCTGGTTCTTCTTGAGGCAGTGAAGGGGGAAGAATGTTGGCAGGAGTGGGGTTGGGGAGGGTAAGTCTTAGTCTTATGAGGAATTTAGGGTTGTTGTATAATAATAAAATGTTTTCCTATCTCAATTCAAGTCACTTTGCTTCAATAGCTGACCTGCTTTCTGAGTTCCTCTGAGGCCAGAAACTGTTCAACACCTCATCCTAAAACAACAGGAGTTGAAGTACAGTAGCCTTGATCTATCTCTGCAGGAATTGCATGGCTCTAACCTTCATCCTGCTGGTTGAAGTTGCAGGAAATAAAAAGGGATACTTTGAAAAGTGATTTTTGCATTTATTTCTAAGTTATTAAAAAGCTTTCCACAAAAGCTCTCTAAGAAAAAGGGAGAAAGGGCTTGTAAAAAAAGGGGGGGTAAGGGGTTTAAGAAAGGGGAATAATCAGGATCTAAGAAAAGCTGGATAAGGACAATGTTAAGGAAAGGGAGATAAAGAGAGAGAGTTTGAGAGAGTACCCTCTTCTCTTTGTCCTTAGCACTCACACATATTTCAGAATACATGATCACATGTTAAAAAGTTCAACCCAAGTTTACACATATATTCAAATATAAACTAAATAGGAGAATGTTTACATGCATATCCATTAGGAGTAATTGTCTGGCTAAACATTCATCACATGTCACAGCTCCATAGGTTCATGGAGAGTTACTATAAATTTAGGAATTCCTATAGGGTCATCACTAAGAATTAAGAAGTCATCTATTTGTCTATATAACATCACTACAAGACAGCACATCTTCATTGTTCTGAGGAGATCTGCTCAAAATGGTAAGCTAATACCCAGTGATTTTATATATATATATATATATATATATATATATATATATATATATATATATATGGAAAAAGCATATTAATAGCAGTAATCTTTCCTAAAATGAATTTCTCCTGAGCCATGTTCTGAGAGAGTATAAATAGGACTCAATGGACCGTGACAGGGTGCTTGAATATGATGCTAGCCTTGTAATCCTTCACTTTATTGAGAGAGGCATGGTAAAGAACTTCTCCTGGTGTCCCAGCTGGTTCTGGTCGGTCTCTGACTCATGAGGATTCAGTGGAGGCCTGGCTGTTTCCGCTGGATCAAGCCACCACTGATGCTGACATATTTGGTATCCTGACACTACTTAACTGGGCTGCTAGTATCCTGAAAAGCAGATTGGAATCGCTTGAAAGAACTATTTCTAAACAGGTACACACCCCTTGTCTTATTTAGCATCTTTGCTCCCCTACGTTGGACGGTAGGATAGAAGGGGGATCAAAGCATTTGAGAGCCCTTATTAAAAGCAGGGTTTACAAAATCTAAGCCTACAGCTCTATTTTTTTACTTTTTGAGACACTCATGTTTTCTAGCAGCTACACCGTGTTCTCAACAACATTGTGCAAGGGTCCAAGCTTTGCCACAGCCTTGCTGTTTGTGATATACCACTGTAACTTAGTCACTAAGTCTTGCATTTTCTTATTGCTGATCTGTTTTGAATACCTCTTTGTACAACTATTGGCTATTCACATGTTTGGATTTTTTTTTTTCGAGACAGGGTTTTTCTGTGTAGCCCTGGCTGTCCCAGAACTCACTGTGTAGACCAGGCTGTCCTTGAACTCAGAAATCCGCCTGTCTCTGCCTCTTGAGTGTTGGGATTAAAGGCGTGCACCACCACGGCCGGCTTCACATGTTTTCTTATGGGAGGTTTCTTTCTATGATCTTTAGCATTTAAAACTGGGCTGCCTTTTAGTACTTTGTTATAGAGTCCCTTGTATGTAGTTGGCACCATTCTCTTGTAAGATAGCCAGCTTGGAAATACCTTTCTTATTGTATCTGCTTTTTATTCTGTGGTTTGGAGGCTGTCTTAGTTAGTGTTTCATTGCTGTGAAGAGACACCATGACTAAGGTAACTCCTATAAAGGCAAACATTTAATTGGGGCTGGCGTACAGTTTCAGAGGTTCAATCCATTATCATCATGGTGGGAAGTATGACAGCATGCAGGCAGACATGGTGCTGGAGAAGGAGCTGAGAGTTCTATATCTTGATCTTGGCAACCAGAAGGAGAGTGTTTTTTGCAGAAAAGGACCGTCATCCCACACTGGGCAGAACCTGAGCATAGGAGACCTCAAAATCCACTTACACAGTGACATACTTCCTTCAACAAGGCTTTTATGTTTTATGCAATTGTACTTCCCTAGTTTTGCTGCTCTTGCTTGAGCTTTTGACACAAAAGTCATTTCCAATATCAACACAATGACGCTTTCCCTCCATATTTTCTTCAGTAGTTTTAGAGTTGTGGGTCTTAGATTCAAGTCTAATTCATTTTGAGCTTTTATCTTCATGATACAATGTCAGGCTTCTGTGCTTCATCATCTAAAATAGCCAAGAAATAGAAGCAATCTGAACAAGCTGAAAGTCCATTGACAAATGAATGATTAGAATGCGGCATGCTGACAATGGCGCGCTATTTAGCCTTGAGAATGAAGGGCATTCTGGTATTTGTGATGAAGTGATGAAAATAGATAACATTATAGTAAATGAAATAAGTCAGTCACAGAAGGGCAAATACTGAATCCATTGGCATGAGTATCTAAAAATAGTCAAATTCACAGACACAAAATAGAATGTGTGAAAAAATTTTCCAGGGGGTAGAATAGAGGGGCTACCATCTAGTGGTTGTAGCACTTCAGTCAGGCAAGAGTCAGCTTTAAAGACTGCACAGCCAAGAGCAGAGTCAACAACATACTAATGTGTTCTCAAGCCCTAAGAGGACAGACTGTGTGTGAGATGTTTATAAATAGCAACGATGTCAATAAATTAGTGTCCAGAGGAAGGACAGTGACATGGTCCCAAGGGTGTGCAAATGTGCCCAAACTCATCACATTGTGTATTAAGTATGGGCAGCCTATGTGTATCATTGTATCTTAATACACCTACTTTAAAAAGAGAAGATTGGATTCTTGTATTTACTGTAGATTTACTGCCACTCTCCCTTCTCCATCTTCATGGAGAGCCTCTCCCTCCAGCATGAGGAGATAGCTTCTTGATTTCTTTTTTTAAAAATTATGATAATCATTTCATTTTGTTTTTAATAGTTAGAATAGAAGACAATGGAATATACTATGTATACTATGCATTTTCAAATATACACATCATGTCATTTTGTCCTTATTCCCACCCTTCCTCCATTGCTGTCTCCCATGTCCCTGCCTCCTCTTGCTGGCCCTCATCCTCACCCTTGAGAATCATTATACTAATAATCAGCCAAATTCAGAAAGATAAACACCAAGTTTTTCTCATATGTAGAATAGATGTGTGTGCTTATGAATGTGTGTGTTGTGTGTATGTGTTTGCGTGAGAGAGGGGGGAGAGGGAGAGGGAGAGACAGAGAGAGACAAAGAGACAGAGAGAGAAGACCATGTCAGGGAAGGAAGAAATCACAGGGAGGAGGGAGAAAGGAAAAGACATAGTATAGTGTTTGTGACACATTGTGACACAGAAATGTCTTTATTTTTTAGAAGTCTGAGAAAGAATTCTTACCGTTTGATTTTCTTTGAAGATGTTCCTACCTTATGACAGTTTCAGTAGGATATTTCCATTTGTCTTCAGAAGTCAGGATTGACATTTTTCAAGGAGCCTTTTAAATATATGGGACATGGCTTTCTCCACTGCAGGGACTATAGTAGGCTACCATGAGGACTTTTGATTTTACTCTGGGAAAAAAACAGGACACCACTGCAAGGACCTGAAACAAGTAGGACACCATCTTGTGTTAAGGAAGCTCACTGGTTGTGTTCAGATTAGACTGGAATAGAACCCACAGCAAGGTATTTTAGAGGTCCATCACAGCTTAGACAAGGAGGTAACAGTGGCTAGAAAGTAGATCAATTTTTAAAGTATGGTTAAACTGATTTCTCAATGAATTATATGTGAGAGATGAGTGCAAAATCTTTGATTACTCATGTTATAGCCAGAAATGCTGTTGTTAGTACTATTGACATAGAAATGCTGGTGATCCAGGCAGCGTGGATGACTGCGGGAAAATTGGGAGGTTGGGTTTGGTCACGCTACACTGTAGACCCAAGTGCAGTCCAGCCTGGTCTACAAAGTGAGTTCCAGGACAGCCAGGGCTATACAGAGAAACCCTGTCTCGAAAAACCAAAACCAAAACCAAAACCAAAACAAAAACAAAAACAAAAAATGCAGTGCCTCCATACATTAGGACGTCTACCTGAGGGTGTCCCTTAAGTTAATTCCGACATAATGCCATAGTAAAATGAGGAATGTGATACACTTCTGTTTCTTTCGTGGAGTCAAACATTCGCCACATTCTTTCTCCTCTGCTGTACTCATTTTTATTACTAGTGACCTTGTTGTGAATCGTTCTCAGTGTGCCCTCGTGTACAGAAGGTCTCAGGAGGTTTGTGCTCGGCTCCCCCTGCAGCCTCAGGCACTGTGCCCTTCAGCGCACAGAAGTACTTGGCTGAGTCGCTCCAATGGGCTGGGGATTTCTTCAGGTTGAAAGAGGAGTTACTCTTCCTAAACTCGGCCTCAAAGCCGTTGGTGCCTTTAACAACCGCTTCTCCTGTGATGTATTCGAGGAGAAACTGGAGGCTCTGGCCAGGATACTGCACGTACCAGAAGAGGTAAGGTGTTGCACTGTATGAATAGCTGCATCTGAGCTCTAGTGAGGCTCCTTCAGAGACCGTGACGTGAGCATCAGGCTGGTCCACGGACTGGGCATTGTTTCCTCCTGTAATACCAACGTAGCAACAGTGAGACCAGAATAGACCTACCTGTAATGATACTATGTCCCTTGTGTAGATTCTGACTAGGAACATGTTCAGTCTGTGGAAACAAAAGCAAGGACTGAAATAATACTTACTCAGTGAGAAGAACACGCCGAGCAGCAGAATGGTCACTGGGAACATGGCTAGGCAGTGAGAAAGCTGAGAGATGTATTCAGGGAAATCTCCCTGTGGACAAGGCTTGGAGACGATTAACTGAGAGATGCTCCCTTGCCAATGACTGCTCTGTCGCCCTTTCTACTTACAACTGCACTTCGGAGAGCTGAAAGGTATAAGAGCTCCCTGGAGCGATAGTTTTTTTTCTTTTTTTTTTTTCCTCCCCTCTGTACAGACATTCAGTCTATGCAACAGTGCCCCCTGGCGGTCAAAGGTGGAAAACTTACGCCTTAATTTTTTTGTTTGTTTGTTTGTTTTTTTGGTTAGGTACATTAAAGCAATAAAATCTGGTGAAAGTGAATCTTAAGCAGATGATTTAATTTTACGTATTAAATAGTACTATTTAATCTTATGAGCTAGAAAATGCTACCGTCCTCATTTTATAAACTAGAAAGTTTAAGAATGGAAGAAAGTGTGTGCCGCAGACCCTTTAAGTCCCCTGTCTGTGTGGAGCGGGTTCTCTGGAGCAGATGGGCGAAGGAGTTCGGCGAATGTGGGTGACAAACAGAGACCACACAAGAGGGTGTGTAGAATCTGAATGTAATTTGTCAAATTGGGCATCAGACTTTTCATACAGAAGAAAATAGGAGAGTTAGGTAACACATCGGCAAGGTACAATGAGATGACCTTATGCTTAATGACTCTTACACAAACCAGAGGAGATATAAACACAAAGACTGGCAGGAACTGGGCAATAAAACAACTGAGACAAAGTCAGCTCTATCTAAGGTCAGCTATAGTTTTAGAAGCCGGGTGTGAGGTCTTTACACTCCCAGGGCAAGGGCGTTCAAACCCAAGTCATGGTTCTAATTAGGGAGTTCTGCTCTAGCTAATCTTCTCATGAATAATGCAATACTCTAAAACCACAGCCCAATCTATTTCCTAAACCATTGTAAATTCCTGTATATGGGAGCGACTTGGCTTTTATTCTAAGTGAATAGTGTGGGGGGACTTTCTACTAATAAGTAATGTAGGCTGCCATACCTGGCTATAGTGAAGATTCCTGTCTCAGTGGGAAATCCTAACTCTTTCATAGTCACTTGCCTGGGTAAGACTGGCTATTGTCCCTAGTAAACATTCTGCAGACCAGCCTTGAGCTACTCCAGCTCCGTTCTTTGTAATGCCTAATTAGTTTCCCTGTCTCTAGATTCCTACTGAATTCAAGGATTTTCTAGGACGTTGGAACACTGGAAGGCTTAGCTAGGTCAGAATTCAATCTTTAATAAAATAATACTAAAGGAGAGCACGTGGATCCATACACCAGACTAACATGGGAATATATGGATTGTGAGAATGTCTTCCCAGGAGAATGAGTTTCTTTTGAAACTCTGTGTCTCATGAGTGCTTTTAGGCCTCTCAACCTGCCAAGTCACTACACTGGGATGTGTGTAACAAGTGTGTGTCACAGCAAGTGACAAGCCTGAATTTTCTCTGATTATTATGACCAAGAAGGCCCACCAGTAATGACTAATGACTGTTTTATCACAACAGCCTTTTACAGTGTCAGCTGTCATATATGATGTACAGGAAAGCAAGCCTTTATAGAGCTAACTAGGTTTCATAAGTATGCAGAACACCAGCTAGTCTGCTCCTCTGAAGACCCAGCAGTCTATAGGCCTCCCAGGAAACCTGCGGCACTTTTATTTTTTATTGTATATCTTATTAGTGAAGGGAAAAGAAAGAAGTGTAAACAGTGATGCTAGCCTCGTGGAAAGAGCGGGAGAAACACTCTGCACAGGAGAAGGAACATGCTGATGGGGCCGACAAAGGAGGTATGATCAGTGAAGCCTGTGAAAGTCCTAAGTAAATTCTACCTAAGCAGCAGTTGGATGGAGAGGTCCTGACATGTGTCCCCAAACAAAGATCTTTAGGAGGACAGAACCACTAGAACCAGAGTTATGGAGGAGCAGAGAACCACAAATACTAGAGTCAAGGCAAAACTGTCAGCCAAGGCCTTGTTTCTATAGACAGTGTGTCCATAGGAAAAATGACAGTCAGAGGATGAGAGTCACCATTGCCTTTAGTTAAAAGATACCCTGATGGTTGCTTAGAAAATAATGAAGAAAGAACAAAATAATTATTGAAGGACCATAGAACATTAGACAAATCTGTTTAGATTAGAGGACAGTCCAACTAGACTAGATACTGATTTTTTTTTTCTCAAAAGTGATTTTTTTTTGGCAGGTGCTTTGGGGAATGGAATGATTTCTTTCCCTGAATGTAGAAGCAACTCTTTGACCTAACACTATCATTTGCAAATCTGTTTAGAACTCAACTTGGCATAGCAGTACCCCATAATCCTGGTACCAGCTTGTTTTAGTTAGAATTTCTATTCTTCAATGAAACACGGAGGCCAGAAAGCAAGGAGGGGAGGGGAGAGTTAATGTAGTCCAATCAAGGAAGGAAGATAGAACTGGAACTCAAACAGGACAGAAAGCTGGAGGCAGGAGCTGATATAGAGGCCAAGGAGGAGTGCTACTTATTGCCTTGCTCTCCATGGCTTGATCAGTCTCTTTCTTATAAAACCCAGATCTGCCATCCCAGGGAATGGAACCACCCACAATGGGGCTGGGCCCTTCCCCATCAATCACTAATGAAGAAAATGCCCTATAGGCTAACTGCAGCCCATCCCAGCACAGAAGAGCTCCCCTTCTCCTCCGACCCCCCGCTGTGTTATTTGACTTCTACAGTGAATCTATGCTTGTGTTCTAATTTTAACAGCAACAGTCTTATAAATTACAAAGTATCACATAATTGAACAAGTCAGGAAACATCTTTGGGCATCTGAAAAATTCGTGGCTTAAGTGCTGTTTTTCATGTCCAGACCAACTAATACAAACATCCAAACTCATTCCATCACTGTTAGGTGGGCTTAGGGAAGGTAGTGCAGCCAGGAGAACAGAGAGGAGATGGCATCTGAGCTTCTTCTAGGGGCACTTCGCAGGATTCTGAGCCCCTTGTTTAAAAAGGGCGTCATTCTCCATGGCCTCTTTAGTGGTAACTAACTCACGGGTGGTCATTTATTCATTTTATTGCTTGGTGCTGTGCTACTGATGGAGATTAGTTTTGCGGAAGTGGTTTTATTTTTTTTTTAAGACTCTGATACACTTTTCAACTTTGAACATGTTTTAAATTTAATTTTCAAATCTTTCATGGTGGCATTGGGCTAAGATCTTAAACTTCTGGAAAGCCACTACCAGATAGTCTTTATTTCAAATATGTGTATCATAATTTGTTAAATGTATTGATTTGGGGGGTAATTGAGATTCCTTATATGTATAAAAAGACTAGTAGCCAAGGTTTGGGGAATACAGCTGTTAAACCCTTCTGTGCCTTAGTGAGTCTCTGTGTACATTTCCACTGTCACGAAGGACAGTTGTGTTGATTCTAGACAGACAGTGTGAGATTCAGTTCTCTCTCCCTTACAGTGTTTATGGATAAAGAAGCTGCACCAGAAACCTTGGGACAAGGTCTGGGGACAGGACACAGGTACTTGGATCACTACGGCATGTAGCAGAACCAGGTTCCTATAGCTATAGCTTAGGTAGCCCTCGTGTGTGGAGTTGACTTTTCTTGTTTCTCCAAATTGACTTGTCAGTTAATTCTGTTGCTTTATTTCATCCATCCTGTCTGGTGGAGATGGCTTCCCTAGACCTCTGATTGCTTCTGTACTCCAGAATCCTAATCTATGTCAAGCTGTTGTGGGGGACATGGTTTTAAGTCAGTAGAAAGTATTTATTAGCTGCCCAGTGAGTGCAGTGGGTATTCAGGATCAAGGGCAGCAGCAAGCCTTTCCTGGGGTGAGCTCTTGAGCACAAATCCATATCCTGGGTTGACATACTTCAGTTAACAAGAGCAGGTAGGTAGCCAGAAGTGGAACTACAGAAGCCAAAAAGCAAAGTTAGTATACTTAGAGACTCCCACAACTCTGGGCACTGATGGATTAGGCCTTTATTTCCATTTTGGCAGGTGGTACTGTCTACATGCTGAGTCTTATGGCCTGAATAGTACTTCCATCATGGAGTTGTCTGTGGGTTTATTAAAGTCTAGGTGCCTGTTACAAAGTGTGTATTATACAATGTTCCCTGCAGTCACTTATTTTTCTCCATCAATTACTCTTGCTCCCGTTTCTCAGGATGTTTTCTAATTACAAAAAAGGAAGGGCGATAGCATAAGTTAGCAACAAAGAAGGCGGAGGGAGGGAAGGAAGGAGTAAAGGAAGGAGAGAGGAGGGTGGGAGAGAGAAGGGGCAGAGAGGGAGAAAACAAGCTCAAACATCCTCTCTGCCTTGTGTATTCATGCCAAGACTTATTTACAAGACATGCCATTACTTCCCGCCCCCACTAACCATATAACAGGGCCTTATTTCACCAGCCTGCCAGTCCTTCTGAGCCCTCCTACAGGACAGCAGGGGAAGGCTGCATTTCCTCCAAAGACAGTTCCTATTACACCCGGTTCAAAAGAGTTTAATCTATGAACACTAGAGGGCAGCAAAGCCAGCGTTAAGTCACAAAAGTTAGTTGGCCATCAGGTTGACAGTCCTTTAGGAAAGAGCATCTCACTTCATTTTCCCTAGGGAGGAGTTTGCTACAGCCAGATCCCCACCTCAAGATTCCCACAGCAGGAAAACAGATAACAATTTTACATTTGAGTAAAGTTGCACTGAGACAAGGAACACAAACCCTGATAGGGCGCTGTGCTCCTAATCTGCCCCTCAGGTTCTTTGTACTTCAGAGCACAGGAATGCATGTGTGACACCGTAGACACTCAGCCCTGTTAACAGGTGAGCTCATTAACCTCTTGTTTTGTTTTCAATCTGTGAATATTTGGACAGTCTGTACTGAGGGTTGGAATCGCTTTCTCCAAGTCTCTTTAAAAGCCATTTGAAACAGTTATGGCACCACCACGGAGGGTCCAGTCATGATGCTCTTTTACAGGAAGAAGTCATAATTTTCTCTTAGCTCCTACGTCACTTCCTCATGCCTCAGGGTGCTGTGTTGACCGCAATAGAGAGGGGAGAAATCAGAAGTTTGTTTTCATTTGTCTGGCGAGTAATGATGCTAAGTGCCTGGAGTAACTGGATATTCATATTTCTGAAATAGCTGTGTTTTGATATTTTCATTAATTTTATTGACTCGAGCAAGTTTGTTCATACATTGTTTTTTGAGTCTTCTTCCAAAACTATGCGTTGTAAATATCGTTTTACAGATTATCCTTTGACTTTTTAATCTTTTCTTTTTGTGCTACTCACAATTTTCACCTTCTTTTTAAATAATAGATTTTATTTATTGAATGTGTGTTCTTTTCTTAAAGATTTGTTTATTTTATGTGTATGAAGGCTGAGTGTTTGTCTGCATGTTTGTATGTGTGCCACATGAATGCCTGGTGCCCACGGAGGCCTTAAGAGGGCATTGGATCTCCTAGAACTGGAGTTATGGAAGATTGTCAGCCACCATGTGGGTGCCGCCAAACAAACTTGGGTCTTCTGCAAGAGTAACAAGTTCTCTTAAGTGAGAAGTCATCTCTCCAGTCACAATCCCCCCTTCTTAGTTGTATTTTTTAAACACAAAATACAACTACAGATATGTTTATAGAAAGCTTGAAGGTTTCCTTTATTCTCTTTAAGAACTATTAGAATGGTTTCTCCCAAATAACTTCAGTTGCTTCACACAGTAAGTCTTTCTTAAGGACATTTCTCAGAACATATACTGAAGAACTACACCTAAATAAACACTGAAGACTGGAGTTTTCCTTCATGTCTGTCAAAATTTTGATTAATCACAGAGGCCAGCTTGGGGAACTCGCCATCAAATCTATGATCTCCTTATCAAGGACATTCTTTTGCTAAAAATAAATCCAGTGCTGGACTGACTGTGGGCTTCAGTTAAGAGGAGGAAAAGCTATGTGTAAAACCCGGCTATAGACATTGGAGTATTCGTAGAAACAAAGGCCGTGATTATTATGAAACTGCTTCTGAATTAAACTCAATGCAAGTGTGTTTATGGGTGTGCTAAGCATGTTTTCCTAACCATCCACTAATTTACATGTCTTAACATAAGAGGTGCTGCTGAAAGATAACATTGCGTCTTACTGGATTTCAGTAGTGGAGTCACAGAGCATCAGCAGGAAACGTGACTTGGCTAGAAGACCAACTATCACCCAGATATGTCTTTCTGTCTCCTCTTTGGGGAGAGTCATGACGTAAACAGGAAGCCCAATGTTTCTATTTCTTCATTTGAACTCTAAGTGTTGTTGAGGGAGGTGCAGGATGGTGCAGAGTTCACAAGTGGGCATTGTGGTAGATTTGCATTGTCTCAAACACCTGGCAATGATATTTCCCCAAAGTTGCTCCCTTACACATTAGGACTGGCCACGAGAGAAACCATGCGGGATAGAAAGTGGGTGCTGTCTCTGCAGGTTGGCCTGGGCTTCAGGTACTCCTGTATGTGCTTATCAATTTATCAGCTTCTCTTTCTTTTTAAAATTTATTTCTCTTTTCATTCCTTGGAGATGGAGACAGCACTCAAGGCTCTGTGCACGTTAAGAGAACACTAGCACTCAGGTACATGCTCAGCCCATCAGCTCTCTTATTGTACCTCCCCCACTTCCCACCATGCCTCCCCCTTGAGCTGCTCTGTGTCCATTCTCCACAGCGCAGATCTGGGTGTAGTTGTTGGGACGGACAGTTGAACTCACTTCCTTGCCCTCGTCCCACTAGGCTTTGTTTTAACTGTGTACAAGCAAAGATGCAGGGCCACGGTGAGTAACAAGAGGAAGAGATTAGCCCATGTACACATGTACAGTGGTGCCAGAAACTGCTTCCCAAGGTCACCCTCCAGACAGTATTGAAGGAGGTTTATCCTTGCGAACCGCAGGTATCCTCATTATATCCTTTCAGGTCACAGTCCAGCCAAGTATCTTTCCATCATCTATCCAGCTTTTCTTCCCATGTGTTAGTCCAGCTCCTCTACAGATTTGGGCAAGGAAAACAGCTTTGCACAGAGGTTCCACTAACTCTTGGAACCATATGATTTATAACTTTTATAATTGACCTCTTACTCTTGTTATTCACCGAGGTCCTACATCTTTGATTGTACACAGTTAAAACAAAGCCTTGTGGGAAGAGGGCAAGGACATGAGTTCAACTGTCCGTCCCAACAACTACACCCAGATCTACTCTGTGAGCATCTTTAAATGAAACTAACACTTTATTATGGGATAGTTTTTACCTTTAAAAATCTTTACACACATCCTGTGCGATCTATTTATGATTCAAGAATTCAAGACACAGTGTAGCAGAGGAAAGCTACTCTTGACAACTGTTTTCAAAGAAGACAGTTTCACTTGTAAGTATCCTCTGATCCAGACCACAGATGAAGCCCCCATGGCCCGAGCTGCCCTCTTGCCTGGAGCCTGCAGGTGCATCTCAGGTGGAATCCTTCAGCAGAAACTAGCTCAAGTGAGCTCCTGGGTTTGTCCAGGGTTTACTATCACTTCAAACACTGTGGGGCCTGGAGAGCACAGAAATAGTTCAATGGGTTTTCCAGAGGTAAAACTAAATGGTGAGGCTAGTGGAATTAGCTGATTTCTGGAAGAAGACAGAACAGAGACTGGTCTCTGCACTCTCACTAAAAGAACTTTGGCAGACTAGGAAAGTAATTTCTCACCTGGAAATTTGTTTGGGCCAAGAAAGATGGTATGACTTCTGGCAGGGTGACGACTTCTTCACTGTCTGAATGTGTCTGAAAAGACTCGAGGTGCTTTCTAGATCCCGTGGGAATCATCAGAAAACCGAAGATGGTTTGTTGCAGAGAATAAAATACTGCGGAAACAGACCTATTTAGAAATGACCGATAAACCTAACTGAAGGCACAGTCAGCTTGCTCTTCTCCAGTCCCTGTTGCCCCACCAGGTCTGAAGCATCACGTGTCTGGGAGCACTGTCTCCTTGTTAATATCACTAGTTGAATGTGAATCATCTATTCCAGAGATATACAAACATTAACACACAGCAGGCAAGAATGCAGTGTGTGACACATGTCCCTCTGCATAATCATGTACTCTCTGTCTCGGCTCAGAGCTCTGATATATATATGTTATATATATAACATATAAGTTATGCTATGCCCCAAGTTATGCTATGCCCCAACCAGGAAACGGATTGCCCTAGGTTAACAGGCCACAGGATTAAACACAGACAAGAAAAAGTACGGCTTACCACAAACCATTGCTTCTTATCTCCTTGACTTTCCCTGGTAATTAAGTCAGGTAGTAACTGAAAACAGAGAGCTGTGAAAGCCAGTAGCTTTGAGGGTTGGAGCTGAGGGAAGCAGACATCTAGATAGCTGGTGTGCTTCAGTGCTATTCAGTGGAATAATTTTGGGGATTTAAAGTAGAATTCATCACGAATAAAGGACTCTCCTTGTAATCCAGTTGCAGGTCATAAACTTAACATAGAGGTTTTCATTTTAAAAAAATCTCATAAACTTTATGGGAAGTCAAAACTCACAGGTTTTTGTCTTAAGAAAGTCAATTATAAGCTGGGCAGTAGTGGCACACACCTTTAATCCCAGCACTTGGGAGGCAGAGGCAGGCAGATTTCTGAGTTCAAGGCCAGCCTGGTCTACAGAGTGAGTTCCAGGACAGCCAGTGCTACACAGAGAAACCCTGTCTCGGAAGAAGAAAAGAAAAGAAAAGAAAAGAAAAGAGAAGAGAAGAGAAGAGAAGAGAAGAGAAGAGAAGAGAAGAGAAGAGAAGAGAAGAGAAGAGAAAAAAGAAAAAGAAAAAGATCTTATTTTCCTTCCTTACTGTCCCCAGGGCCTATTTAAACTCTGCAGCTAATAAAGCTGAAAGTCAAGCTTTTGGTTGTCTGTGTTTTGTGGACTTGTAACAGGAATTAAAATATTATTCTTTGAACACCCAACATTGATTTTTATTTACTAGCTATTAAAATGAAGAAGACATTTGATCATGTCACCTTTGCCTGAATAATTATGCTTAGGAGATCATGTTCCAGGGTTGCTCTGATACCATACTTCCCACCCCACTGATTCAAGGTAGTTAGTTCCAATTCTAAAAGGCTATAGTTTTAAATTTGTGAAACATAGCACACCAAACATAGCTATGATACAGTGATAGAACCTGTCTCTGTAAAATGTGAGATATATATATATATATATATATATATATATATATATATATATATATATATATATATATATATATATATATATATATATATACATATATACATATATGCATGTATACACCAAGAATTCTCCTGGCAAGTATACACTAAGCATGCTCCTGTGTGTGTTGAAGGGTGGTATGTATGTATGTATGTGCATGTGCTGCAAACCCTTAGTAGATATTAGCACTGACAAAAATGGTGACTGAATTTTTGTGATCTACTCTTATTATGTTAAAAGTGCTTGGAATCTTCCATTTGATTTAATGATTTTAACGAGGGAATTACCACAAAAAGGCCAAAAGAGAAAATGAAGAGAAAGTACAGAGAAGGTCTCTGAAAGGTACCAGTTGTGTGATGCAGATTTAAACAACAGAGCACTGAGTGCCACGTGGGGTAGTTCAAATTGTCTAAAGTCTGTTCTTTGCTTTTTGGTTCCAGTGTTGACAGGCAGCCAACATCCAGTTTATAGTTTCTGTAGGCAAGCATATCCAAGGAGACCTGGAGACATCATCATGGCAAAGTGGCCATTTGTCAATATGGCCCTGCTTGTTGATATTGACAGAGCTGGTGCAGGACCCCTTGTCAGTGGATAGTAGCTGCCCCTGAAATGTGGTTATGTTGGAAGGGAAAGGTCAAGTTTAAGAGTGCTGCAATACCTAGACTGGGAATTTATTGCATTTTAAATACTGCTTTGCCATTCCATGTGATGTCTTCGACAAACGGATAATATCTGATAAAAGATAGAGTTTGGTCCCTTAGGAAGTACTCAACAGGTTCCATATTGAAAATCTGTTAAGTTTAGTAAATTAAATCTCCTAGGAGACTTGGGACCTGAAGCAAAGCACTCAGAATTGTGTCTGTGGTCAAATGCCATGAAACTGGGATCGCCAGTCTTCTCTCAGCTTTGGCTGCTCTCTCACTTCATCTCTCAGCAGCTCATGGCTTCCCCAAGGAGGCAAAGTGGGAGTGCTCCTGCCCCTCCCGTTCCTCTCACTCCAAGTGTCAGATAGACAGCCCAGCTTCTGCGCACACTGAGATTCCCATGTCTTTACAGGTGCCTTTCAGAGCACGAAGGTATAGATAAAGGCCCAACCTTCGCAGGCCAGCTTTGCTATCAGATTCTCAGAAATGCAGAAACGGAGAGAATCAGGAGCCTCCTAAAGCCAGGTACTGAGCCCACTGTCCCCAGGAACACAACATTGCTTGGAGTTATTCTTATTTTTTAATTTAATTTAATTTAATTTAATTTTACTTTACTTATTCACTTTACATCCTGCTCACTGCCCTCCTCCTGGCCACTCCCTTCCACAATCCTTCCCCTTCCTCCTTCCTCTTCTCCTCTGAGCAGGTGGGGCCCTCCTAGGTATCTCCCTACCCTGCTACTTCAAGTCTCTGTGAGGCTAGGCACTTCCTCTCCCACTGAGACCAGATAAGGCAGCCCAGCTAGAAGAACATATCCCACAGACAGACAACAGCTTTTGAGAGAGCCCCCATTCCAGCTGTTCAGGACCCACATGAAGACCAAGCTGCACATCTGCTACATAAGTACAGGGAGGCCTAGGTCCAGCCTGTGTATGTTCTTTGGTTGGTGGTCCAGACTCTGAGAGCCCCAAGGGCCCAAGTTAGTTGGCTCTGTTGGTCTTCCTGTAGCGTTCCTATCTTCTTTGGGGCTTCAATCCTTCCTCCTGTCTCCCATAAGAGTCCCCACGCTTTAGCTGTGGGTGTCTGTATCTGTCTGAGTCAACTGCTGGGTGAAGCCTCTCAGAGGACAACATGCTTCTGTTTGTATAGTTCAGGAGATTGTTTAGTCGTGGGCTAGAGGCTGTCTCTCATTTACGCTAAAAAGTTACTGGCTGAAGGTATGCGTCAAAACCCCACATTTCAAAAGGATTTTTTCATTTGACCATTCCGTGGAGCGACTCTAAGGTAAATGATGCCTGGCACCTCTCTGTTTTCTTTGTAAAAAATGTGAGAGACTCATATTGGAATTAAGGTAGAATTCCATCATCAGTCCAGAGTGGAGGTTGTGATGCCACGGCCGCCATCATCCTTTTGGGGTTAGCAGGTGAGCATCTCATCTGGAGTCCCACAGAGACTGTCTCTTAGGCAGCTCCTGATGGTTTTTCCTTTCACTATGGCTAAACCCCATGAGTCAGTTCCCATAGAGTGTTGGAGTATGTCACTGAACCTTGCAGGTGCAGAGATGAAATGGTGAGGCTGATTGTTTTAGTTGCTTCCTGGAAGTACACTGAGGAATGACTATTCCATTGTTCTGGTCATAAGAACTCCATCAAATAAGGAAAATCACCTCTTCACTGGCAAGTGGCTTGTACCAAGGTTATTATATGGGTGCTGACTCATTTAGTTTCAGATGAGCAACCCAGGGCCACCATATCCCCCTCTTGCCTGGATGCGTCCGGTGAGACCTCAGTTACCTTCTGGACCACACTGGATCCTGTGGGGGATAAACAGAAAACACAGATGATTTTCTGATATAAAGATTAAAATTCTGTAAGAATTAGACCGACTTAAGACCTACAAATTAGAAAACAGACAGGATCCGTTTGTTTGCTTGCTTTCTCTGGTTGATTTTTCCTGCAGGGTCCCTGTGAAGTCTTGAATGCCCATGTGAGATACCCTATTAACCACCCATGTCTCCTCTGACCACATTCAAGCCATCCATATCTTC
The DNA here is from genome assembly GCA_902729485.2 of Mus minutoides. Taxonomy (NCBI): domain Eukaryota; kingdom Metazoa; phylum Chordata; class Mammalia; order Rodentia; family Muridae; genus Mus; species Mus minutoides. The sequence goes on from CACVCL010016778.1 coordinate 92,515, forward strand.
TCTAACCACGATTGACCAACCCAAGTATTCTCTGGTGAGAGTCACCCATAGTCTAAACTCAACATTTTACTTTTAAGTTTCTTTTCTAAGAAAATATGTGCAGACCCACCTTTTTCACTTAAAAATAAGGAGCTACTTTATTTCTATTGTATAAATAAGCTGCTGTCTTTATATCCCATTGAATCACTACAGTTACTACCATTAAACAACATTCACGTAAACTGCATGGTCATGGTGTCTCTTCATAGCAATAGAGCCCTGACTAAGAAAGCTGCCTCCAGAAAAGATGTACTCAGTAATTTGCCAATTTAGGGGGTGGCTGGTTCTTAATTTCTCTCTTTATTGCATTCAAAGGCCGCTACCCAGGACAAAATTAATGCCTGGTACTGTAATCATATTCAGAAGCCATGGATGGGGAGGTCATAGGCACAAAGGAAAACCTATTAATTTAACATTTTGTTAAATGTTCTGGTTATCAAACTATCACCTAAATATTAATATTTCAAGCCATAGAGTTATGCTGTTCCCAACCCCAGTCAGAGCAGCCTCTTTTTTGTTTTGTTTTGTTTTTCAAGACAGGGTTTCTCTGTGTAGCCCTGGCTGACCTGGAACTCACTCTGTAGACCAGACCAGGGTGGCCTCGAACTCAGAAATCCTCCTGCCTCTGCCTCCCAAGTGCTGGGATTAAAGGCGTGCGCCACCACGCCCGGCTCAGAGCAGCTTCTTATTGCAGTGTGTCAAAGTAAGGGATCATAACTGTTCATAAAGTGCTGGAGAAGTGCCTTTAAGTCATCAACTATAGTGGGAGTCCTCTAACCGTTTCCTCCAAGACTCAAGGAACATTGTTGGGGAGGGAGTAGAAAGAATGTAAGAATGGCTGCCTGTACAAGATTTATTGAGGAGCTATTGTGAGGAAAAAAAGAGTCATTGTTCTCTCTAGAGAGGTGGCTATCACACTCCTATGTTTATGTGGGCAGTATTAATTAGACTCGATGAGCTACTAAAAAGAAGCAAGCAAGCAAGCAAGCAAACAAAGTCATAGCCAGGTAGTATTGACCCACACTTTTAATCCCAGTATGCAGAGGCAGAGGCAGAGGCAGAGGCAGAGGCAGAGGCAGAGGCAGAGGCAGAGGCAGAGGCAGAGGCAGAGGCAGAGGCAGAGGCAGAGGCAGAGGCAGAGGCAGAGGCAAGTGGATCTTTGTGAGTTCAAGGCCAGCCTAGTCTACAGAGAGAGTTCTAAGACAGCCAGGCTTGCACAGAGAAATTTTATCTTGAAAAACCACCACCACCACCACCACCACCACCACCGACAATAACAACAACAGCAACCAAGAGTTGTAAGTTGGGAAAGATATGTATTAGGAAGTCCTAATGGGAAATGGAAAAAGAAATGAACAAGGTATACTGTACATATGCATGGTATTTTCAAATAATAAAAACAAATAAATCAAAACTTAAAACAGATAAAGTGCTTGCAGGTACCATCTTTTGATTTTTTTTTTTTTTTGTGACTGTGAGTACAGTTATAGAGGTCTGCCAATGACATCCAGTGAGGCCATACAACTTTGTGTCTTATCACTAATGTTACTGCTTACCAGCTGCCCACAACATAATTTAACATATATGAAAATGTATTGGAAAGAGTTCATTCATAATGCATAAGCTCCTTTTATTCACTTTATTAACCACACCCTCATACTACCACACTAGTGAGCTTGTATACTTCATTACATATTTGTGCAAATGAAAACTCCTCCACAGTTCTGCCAGGTTCAGTCCCACAAGAGAATTTGTTGTTCCAGCATCAGCAGCCCAGGCCCAAACCTGCACTTAAGTCTCCAGAAAACGTTTCAATGGGGCAGGAAGATAACCTTCAAGAAATTCTACCTATTATCCAGGTCTATCTGGTAAAAACACTTCATGGGTCTTCCTTCCCAATATGGCTACCATCCATCCCATTACCCAGTGCTTTGGAAATATATAGAAGAGTTTTAGAAAGGGACAAAGATTTTTGAGAAAGGAGATGTTTTATTTACTGATAAATTTAAATTTATACGTTAATGATCCCCTTGAACATGAACTTGTTTCACTGGATTTGTATTAGAATGCATGGGAGAAGAAACACAAAATCAAACAGGGCTTTGACATCAGGAAGTCTGTGTTTTGACATCTTCCTGTGACAGTCAACTTCAGTCACTGTAACAAGATGCCTCAAGACACCTCAGATAACCAACCTCTATAGAGCAAGCTTATTTTGGGTCACAGTTTAAGATGCTTTGGCTTACGACTGATTAGTCTTATTGATGTTGCTCTTGGGTAAGACAGTGTATCACGTTAAGGACACAATGCTCGCCTCACAACAGCCAAGCAGCAGAGGAAGAGGCTGGTAGGCTGGTGTCTGGCAATCTCCCACCACCCTCTCTGTTTGCATGTGTGCCTATACTTATCTGTGTGTGTACATATGGAGGCCAGAGCTCAACACTGGATGTTTCCAATGGCTTCTTTTCACCTTGCTTTTTCAGACAGGGTTTCTCCTTGAACCTGGAATTTACCATTTCAGCTTGTTTGGCTGGCCAGCAAGCCTTTGAGATATGCCTGTATCTACTCTTTCCTCCACTTACAGGTTACAGGCACATACCACATGATCAGCCTTTTCATGGATGCTGAAGATCTGTGAAGTACAAACTTAAGGGTTCTTTGGCAAATTAGTTGGATGGTGTTTTGTTGGAACAAACACATGAAGGAACATTTAGCTGAAGTGGCCACAGGTGAAAGACTAAGGCAGACTAGTGAAGGAGTGTTCTGTTGAAGCAGACACAGGAGAAAGGATGTTCTGCAAGTGAAAGGACATGTGATGAAGGAATCTTTGCTAATGACAGGCATGTATTGGTCCATCTTACATTGCATAGCTGAGCTCATTTGTTGGGACTCCATAGAGAGAAAGGCACCAAAAACCTTCTGGTGACATGCTGCAGTTTCTTACTGCTTCCATGGATTCGGGCTGACTGACAGAGTGATGTCAGTTGAGACAGATGCACGTGCTGAGGCAAGACCCATGGAGGACATACGGTGTTTGGAGGGATATAAATAGAACACAATGGACAGTGAGGGAGGCTGAGCTTGGCTTGCTTGTATAGCTAAGTGCTTTTGGTCCTCCATCTTAGCTGATCTTACTTCCTTGAGAGAGGCACAGCTGAGACTTTTCCTGGCATTCCTCCCTGGTCCATCCTGCTGACTTGAGCTGAAGCTGAGGCCTAGCTTTCTCTGCTAGGTCACATCACCACTGCTGTTGGTGATCTGTACTCTACTGAACTGGGCTACTGTTATATATCCGTGAAGTATTTGCAATTGGATTAAGCTGCCTCTGCTGACCTGTGAATTAAATTGATGATTTCCAGACAACATAGATAGGAGTTGCTTCAAAGGACCATTTCGAAATCAGATCCAACTTGCCCGTATCTTTTCCTTTCTACTACCTCTGGTGGATGGTGGGCTAAAAGGGAGGTTAAAGCATTTAAGAACCATTATTAAAAGAATACTTTGAAAATATTAAAGTTACAGATCTGTATTCAGGTCTCGATGTTTGTACAGCAAGCACTTTATGCCCAGAGCCTTCTTCCCAGCCCATTATGACCCATTTGCTTCCAGTAATTTCAGATACATTGTTATGCCATACCTTTTATCATTGTGCAAAATGTACTTTAAATCAAAATGTTGGTAAAATCAAGAGGGACTCTTTAAAACTAGAGAAAAAGTGGTAAATTAATTAGGGAATTATCAAAATTATAGACATATATGCAACTAACAACATATCCTAAGACAACAAAGCCAAAGATGATTGAGTTCTGGAGAGCAATATTCAGTTTGCCTTCAATAACAACTTGACAGAACAATAAGGAAACCTGAAATGAGCAATACCGCTAGGCAACTGCATCTCACAGACCCAGGTAGCAACTGAGCACGTTTCTAAAGCATGCACAAGTGTGTGGTCCAGGACAGAGCAGCACACGCAACGGCTCAAGGGCATAATGTGACTTGGATAGAATGCACATGTGAAGTCTATAGCCTGATGACTTGTGAGAACTTGGTGACGTTTTCCCTTTCTTTCTGCAATGGTAGGTACAGCCACACATGTAGGATCGACCTTGACCCATGGAAACACTTCTGATGAAGCAGACCTGAACATGTTTCAGACTCCAACTAAGGTCAATCAACCTCTTTGCCTTTCATTCCTTTCGTGTTTGCCTCCTGGTGAGCCAGGGCATTGCAGATGAATATTTATTTCACTTCAGTCCTCTTGTCCGCTCTGTTCCTCTGATCACTCTAACTTAGAAATTTGTAGTGCACAGGCAGCCTTGCCTGACAGGAATGGGATGGGAGACCCTTGGTCCTGGGGGTCCCCCTCTGGGTCCTGGGGGTCCCCCTCTGGGTCCTGGGGGTCCCCCTCTGGGTCCTGGGGATCCCCCTCTGGGTCCTGGGGGTCCCCCTCTGGGTCCTGGGGGTCCAGAGTAGGGGGATGCTGGAGCAATAGGGCAGGAGAGTGTGGGTGGGTGGGGGAGCACTTTCATCAGGCAAAAGGGTGGGGGGAGAGCAGATGTGGGCTGAGGGTTGGCAGAGGGGTAACTGGGAAGTGGGATATCATGGGATGGAGGGTTGTTGGAAGGGGTAACTAGGAAGTGGGATATCACTAAAGATATAAACAAATGGAGTGATTAGTAATTAATTAATTAATTGAAAAAAGAAATTCCAGGAGGGAAAACAAAGACGGAAATCCCAAACCCACAAGGCAAAATATATCTGTAGATCAAAGTGGCATAGGAAAGTAATATGAAATTATACAAATGATAGTATGGGGCTTCCTGATATCTTGTGACTGGGAAGGGACAGACCCACCCTACTGAAGGTTTTTGTACAGACTGCAGGTGCCTGGGGAGCACTGTGTACTCAGAACACAGAAACAAGTGCCCGAGTCTGTGGTCTGGGAGGAGGATATAGTCAAAGTGCTGTGACGTCCCTTAGAGGATGTCTGTTTTCCAGTAGGCTTAATTCCAGGAATGTAGGAGAGGCCGATGAGGCGTCCCCCAGGACGTTGGTGAAACCACTGCACGTGGTTTGTAGAGATGAAAAAAATTACACTGCAGCTCAGCGTTCTCTCCCTCCTGCAGAACAAAACAGAACCAAGGACACAGGACTCTGCTGCACTTGCTGCCCTTTCAGCCCTGATTAGAAACAGAGAAAGAGACACAGATGGCTGTCACTGCAGTGTCCTCAGATCCCTGAGCACACCTTGTCCTCTGAGAAGGTGGGAGCTCTGCAGGACTCCTGAGCTACTCTCCCCACCCCTCCATGTGCTGAGCAAGATCCTCTCAGGTGCCTTGAATGATGACAGCCAGACTCACAGCAAACCTGGGTGCACAGAAGGCCCAGGAGAGAGCACAGCAGCCTCTTCATGGTGCTTGTGTGGCTGCTGGAGACAGAAGCTGGTAACCAGCCCCTGGGCTGTGGTGTCAGGGTGGCTGCTGAAGCTTCTCCTCCTTCTTCTGCAACCAGTCAGCTCCACCCAGGACCCCTGCCTGGCCACACCCTGCTGAGTTCCCTCCCAGCCTTCAGAGCCTGTAGCTCTTCCCAAGCCAGACCTGGCTGAGAGTCTGGGTAGAGAACACAGTGGGGGAGAGATGGACATTTTGAGATGATCCTGGGGTTGTATGGAGTGTGAGGTCCCCTGGGGAGGAGGGACATTCAGTGGCTATACTAACGAAAATCTATAGACAGAACGTTCACATGCTCAAATCAAGAAACAGGCAGGTGTCCTGAAAGTCCTTAGAGGTCTTTAAATTAATTTAGTGAAACTCATGCCAGACATACAAGATAACTAGATCAGAAATGTTACAAGGTATATATTTAACAAGCTTCATCCTTTGTCTATGAAAGATATGCGGATTGGGGGATTCCTGGAATAACCCTCTGTTAAATGTTATTATTTGTAGAAAGGAGCCTGCTGAGGAGAGAGGGCTGCTCAATGCTACTTTACTACACTGAAAGTGTGGCTTCTGAGTCACCCTGCTCCTCCCCAGAGTGATCATAACTAGCAATACGTGCTGCAAGTTTCCAATGTTGAAGGAAAACATTTCACATTTCCAACCTCAGAACAAAGAGTGCTAACATACAGGCGATTGCTCTGGCCTGCCCTCAGTGATCTACCAATTGCTTACATCATCAGTTGCTAACCCTAGGTGCAGGTGGCAGGATATCAGCAGCTGCTGCCACCCAATCCTCTCTGTGTGGTTCCTGTGTTCTCTCCTCCCAGTCTCCCCTCTTCCTCTCTGCCTACCTCCCTTTCCCCTCCCCTCATGGCTCTGTTCCAGTCTGTCTGCCTGTCTACATGCCTACTCAACTGCCTCTACCTCTTCTCCAGGTCTTCCCTCTTTCCCCAATAAGGTCCTTTCCATGACTGTTTCCTGGTGTAATTTCTCAGGGGCACATCTTGGTGTGGGCCTACTGCCAAAGGTACCCCCTTGCTGCTTTCTATCTCATAATATTGAGGACACAGTTATGTTTAACCTATTTTAAACATTAAACCATGTGAATTGAAGTATCCCATGATATCCTAGTGATATGCATGATTTTGTGTTTTATAAAGAATGTATACAAAGCTTGGCCCGTGGCCTACAGTGAAGTCCTGGATTCATGAAGCTGAAAGAGGGTCTCACATCACAGGGCAGCTGGGTTATATCTCTAATATTTGTAAATAGTCTTTATGTAGATAATTAAAAAAGAAATATTTTCCCAAGTAGTTTTAAATTGCATGGGGGGAAATGGGGCCAATTCAGATATAATTTCTCCATAGTACCTTAGGTGAGCATTGTATTTGCTTTTTCTAACTTTAGCCTGTAAAAACTTCTGGGGCTCATATCTTTAGTTCAGTATTCTCTTTTGCTGTTTTACTTCCCTAAAAAAAATGGAATTCCATCTTTAAAAATATTTATTTAAAAAGTTTAAAAATATTTATTTACTTTATGTGTGTGTGTATGTTTACTGTGTGTACATGTGCCTAAATGCATGTATGTGTACCATATGCATGCAACATGGAGGTCATAAGAAGGCATCATATGCCCTGGAACTGGAGTTATATACAGTTGTGAGCTGCCAACTGTAAGTTCACTGTGTAGGCTTATATCATTCAAAACCTACTTTAATAAGTGTACTTAAATGCTTTAACCTCCCTTTTAGCCCACTACCCACCCGAGGTAGTGGAAAGGAAAGGTTAATAGGGTAAAGGAGGATGTGGACCTGTTTAGAAGTAGTTCTTTGGGGAAATTTGCATTGTCAGGATATCAGCAATTCAGTTCATGCAAATCAGCAGTGGCAGCTTGATCCATTTGCCAACACCATTCTTGAACTAGCAACAGCAGTTTGACCCAGAAAAAACTTTGAGGCTCTGCCAATCAGCCCAAGTCTGTGGAAGCAGCAAGAAGCTGTCTGAACACCTCCAGAAGTTCTTTGGTGCCTGCAAAGTCATGACAAACAATGACCGAAAAAGAGTGGCAAGGTGAACCAATACCACTCAGTATTGTCCATTGTCTTTTGGGATATATATATATATATATATATATATATATATATATATATATATATATATATATTCCAAATATCATATGTTCTCTCAAGTGTCCACTCTAGCAAAGCATCTCATGCCTTTTCCCAGATTGGTTCCAGAAAAAACATCATGTGTCTGTTCTCTGCAAAGCATTTTCCCATGTGTCTGCTTCAGCAAAAACACCCTCTCATAAAAAAGGTTCCAGAAAAAAAAATTATATGACACAATTGAGTCTCCAAAGAAAACTGCAAGAGCAGCCAGTGCTCTTAATCACCAAGCCATTTCTCTGGCCCCAATTTATCACCTTTAATTCAGTGAGATAAAAAATCCTTTTGATTCTCACCTATGAACTTAAGGATATGAACTGAGTTCTGGAATATGATCCAATCCAATTAAGTGTGTCCTAGATCTAGAGGAATACAAAATGAATTCAACATCATTGTCCTCCCTCAGAGAGCTTGTGATGTTGTGTGTGGAAGAGAGTGATATAGCAGATGTTATAAGGGTATGCCACAAACACCACATGAGCACCAAGATAGAGACACACATACAACTCAGTCATCAATGGACAACATAATGCCGTGCACCTTTCCTGGAAATAATAAGGGGACAGAAAAAAAGCCACAGAAACAACATTTGAACACAAAATCTTTATTTAACACAATAGAAGCTAAGCAATATATAGATAGTACTAGTCTTAGATGATTATAAGAAAGCTTAGCTGCAGCCACCCACCCCTGCATACACACACACACACACACACACACACACACACACACACACTCACACACACACACCTACTCTACAGACTCCCTGTAGCTGTCAGGTTCAAAGAAAAGTGCTCCTCTATACACCAAGATAACCAGGTGTTTGTTCTTAAAACTGAATTTGCACATAAGGAATCTTTGCATGTTGTTCTGGTGTCAAAGTCAGTGTTTCTATTGCTAAGATAAAACACCAGGACTGAAACCAACTTGAGGAGGAAAGGGTTTATTTATGTTATAACTTGTTTTTCATCATCTAGGAAAGTCAGAACAGAAACTCAGAGCAGAAAGCTGAAGGCAGGAGTGCTGCTTACTGGCTTGCTTCCCATGGCTTGCTCAGCCTGCTTTCTTATACACTCTATGAACACCTGTCCAAGGGTGGCACTGCCCTCTGTGGGATGGATCCACCCACATCAGTCACTAGTTAAGAAAATACACCACAGGCTTGCCCATAGGCCAATGTGGGAGCAGTATTTTCTCAAATGAGATTTTGACTAACAAATAGTTATAGTTTGTGTCAAGATGACAGAAAACTAGGCAGCACACCTAGAAACTCACCTAGAAACTCACCTAGAAACTCACCTAGAAACTCTGGTTTTGAATTTGAATGAACTTAAGGGAAGAGAAAGAAAACTTAACTAGATGGCCAACCTTTCCTGTCTGGTGAAACTGGTACTGCAGAATCTTGCATCCATTTCCCCGTGTCTCTGAATATCTAACTTCTTGCTTGTCTTCTGTATGTATTTATAGCACAGAAAGGTGATCACAAATCAGGACACTATTCGGAATAGTTGCTTAAGATTGTCTTTATACATTGACTAACCTACATAAACAGTGATACTATATGCCAAAACTTGGGAGGCAGAGACAGGAGACCTGCAGCAAGTTAAGGTCAGGCCAGGCTACATTATAGTGAATTCAAGGTTATCCTCAGCCACTTATGGAAACTCTGACTCAGATAAACTTACATTGATTATTTATTTCAGTGACACAGCATTGAGTATTTTGAATACGAAATTTCAATTTTCATTAAATTTCATTTAAAATGCTAATACCTTGGATTTTGCAATTTTTCTTTGTACTTTAATAGGTAACATTAAATATTTTGAAAGAAATGAAATGCTGACTTGGGAAGTTTACATGAAAATAATTTTAGGAGTGAGGAGATTGATGGCTCAATAAAAGCTCTGTCTCCTTTTAGCATGGATTTCTATGGAGTTGTCATGTACACATTGTTAAGACAGACTTGACCACGTTCTCCAGCTGCAGCAAGAGGATCTGGTTTCAAATCTACCATAAATGTACAAAGCAGGGCATGGCCACACACGCCTGTAATCCTGTCACTGCCTCCCCATGTGGGTGTCCACTAAAACATATTGGGGTCCAGCCTTGACACAGGATTGGAGTTCTCAACTGGAAGCAGGGATATCTGGAAGACACATAATAAATATACACAGACTACTTTTTTGGGTACAGATTGACAGGCAATTTTTCAAGGCTTAAAGTTTATCTCTCTTCTCTCTCCCTCTCTGCTCTCTTTCTCTCTTGCTTGCAGCTTGAGGCTGCACACATGCTACATTCTCCTGCGCACTCTGCTTTTCTTGAGCTCTCACACATACACACCTCTGTGCATTCCCCTTTCACTCTCACACTCTTTACACACATCTCACACACACACCACATGCACTCTCCTTTCACACACACACACACACACACACACACACACACACACACTCCATACACACCTCACATTCTCTCCTCACGCACTCTTCACACGCTCCTCATGCTCTCTGCACTCGCTCTCTCTCTCTCTTTCCCTTCACATGCTCACTACTCGCTCTCTACATTCACCTCACGTTCTCCTCACTCACTCTCTACATGCTCTCTCACCACCTTTTTCTTGCCCCAGTCTTTTATTGATACTCCAAAAGCAGGTTAAAAGAAAAAAAGACATTGTATAATCATTGTCAAGTCAAATTCAAAAGAATAACCACATTCCACAAAGAATCAAGAATTACAATTGTTCCCCAAAGTTTTAAGCTTCCCAGGCCTGTAGCCAAAGTAATAATAATTGCAAACTTATCATTATTTAAACTTTAACTTTGACTTTTTATACTTCAGAGCTCAGATCTCCGAGGTCAGCTGTTTGCACTTTCCTTGTGAATCTCTAATGATAAATAACATGATCAAAGCTGCCAGGCAGTGGCCACAGAGTCAAGTTAACCCTTAACTCAGTAATTCTGCTAGCTTTCTGCTTCTGCACATTGCACACAATGACTCTCCTAAGAGTCCCAGTGTTTTGACTTAGTTTTACTAATATAAGATTTTACATATTCTATATGTGTGTGTCCAGGAATCACTCTCAAATGTTGTGAAAATCTTATTTTATAACTTCAATAGGTATTTTTTTTCTTTCTTGGGGTCCGAATGTTGGCTTTATTTCATTTTCTAATAATTTCTTCATACTTTCTTTGCAAGTCAAGCATTAATCTGGAACTGCCATTGTGCAGTTATTACATTGATTCCAAGATGAGAACACACAGCATGCACCTGGGCCATTAGGACTATGCTGTGCTGTGTCCCTGTGCCTCAATTTTTAATTGTTTAAGAATCATCACATCAGGGAACATCTAGTTTCACAGAATTCGCCAGTGCAGAAGAAGAAAGAAGTAAGAAAGTCATAGAATAGAATAATTATGCGCACCAAGATAAACACTGCATGATTATCTAAATACATGTAGAAGAAGCTTTTAAAAAAAAAACCAACATGCCTTTATAATAGAAGTCATAGAGGGTAAGATTGGTAGGGACATACCTCTATACAGTAAATGCCCCTCATGATTAACTGTCCTCTGAGATAATCAGCTGACACTTTGGGACATTTTATTGTGTCATCTTGTATAATCCCACTTGTATTCATTGACTTTTCATAGTCCCCGCATAGAGGGGCAGAATAGAGCAAAATATTTTTGCTTGACTATCCAGCTGCTCTCTGCCACCTGGCAACTCAATACATGACATAGGTCAGAGAGGAGGACTACCCAGAGCAGGGGCTCCATCTATGTGGCGATGGGGAAGCCTTCCTCCCTGCTGTGAAAATACTTTCCAAGGGTGCCTTATTTGAAGGAGGAACATGCACATTCCTGTATATATCCCCTCACCTATGCTCTGTAATGAAGCCCAATAAACTCATTGGTTCCTGATAGTAAACTTTGGTGGAATCTTATCTCAGTTTGTTGATGGGACCTGAAAAGAAGGATAGAGGTTACTATCCAGGAGAAGGAATTTTAGCAACAAGGATGTATATTAAGAATCAGGAATGACCACCTCACACCAGTAAGAATGGCTAAGATCAAAAATTCAGATGACAACAGATGCTGGCGTGGATGTGGAGAAAGGGGAACACTCCTCCATTGTTGGTGGGAATGCAAGCTGGTTCAACCACTCTGGAAATCAGTCTGGCGGTTCCTCAGAAAATTGGACATAGTACTACCGGAAGATCCTGCAATACCTCTACTGGGCNGAGCTGAAGGGGTCTTCAACCCTATAGGTGGAAGAATAACCATGAACTAACTAGTACCCCCTGAGCTCATGTCTCTAGCTGCATATATAGAAGAGGATGGCCTGGCTGGCCATCGTTGGGAGGAGAGGCCCCTTGGTCATGCAGACTTTATATGCCCCAGTACAGGGGAACGCCAGGGCCAAGAAGTGGGAGCGGGTGGATAGGGGAGCAGGGCCGGGAGGGGGGAGGGTATAGGGAACTTTCTGGATAACACTTGAAATGTAAACGAAGAAAATATCTAATAAAAGTTGGAAAAAAAAAAGAAAGAAAGAAAAAAAAGAATCAGGAATGAGACTGGGCTATTCACAATCACCATTTCTTTTCAATATAGCTTTTGAAGCACTAGCCAGCACAATAAGACAAGAGAAGGAAATGAAGTGGATACAAATAGAAAAAGGAGGTGAAGTTATCTCTATGTGCAGATGATATGATATTATATATAAGAGATCCCAAAAATTCTACCAGAAAACTTCTAGAAACAATCAACAATTTTGGTATGTGGCAGCTTACAGAATCACCTTACAAAAATCAGTGGCCTTTCTGTACAGCACACACACACACACACACACACACACACACACACACACACACACACACACAGAGGGAGAGAGAGAGACAGAGACAGAGACAGAGACAGAGCTGGAGAGAGACATCATTATAACAAACACAGTAGCTTCAAATAAAATAAACTATTTAGAAATAAGCCTAACCTTGGAGATTAAAGACTTTGCAATTAACCCTTTAAATTCATGAAGAAAGAGATTGAAGAAGTCATTAGAAAATGGAAAAAAATGTCTCATTCTCATAGATTGGGAGAGTCAAAATTATCAATTTCAACCAAAAGCAACTTACAGATTCAAAGAAAACTTAAGAGGGCACACCCTCATATAAGCAGGGGGAGGGGGGATGGGATGGGAGTGTGCAGAGGGGAAACCAGGAAAGGGACACAGGGTCCCCAATGGAGAAGCTAGAGAAAGAAGGGGTCTGCAACCCTATAAGAGGAACAACAATATGAACTAACCAGAACCCCCAGAGCTCGTGTCTCTAGCTGCATATGTAGCAGAAGATGGCCTAGTCAGCCATCATGGGAAGAGAGGCCCCTTGGTATTGCAAACTTTATATGCCCCAATACAGGGGAATGCCAGGGCCAAGAAGTGGGAGTGGGTGGATAGGGGAGCAGGGCGGGGGGAGGGTAGAGGGAACTTTTGGGATAGCATTTGAAATGTAAATTAAGAAACTATCTAATTAAAAAATAATAATAATAAAGAATTGCCATTCCAGATTTCAAAATATACTACAGAGACACAGTAATAAAAACAGTATGATGCAGAAAAGGGAGAGATTAGAGATACTAGGAATCTATGTGGAGGAGGATGTGGGAAGATTGAAAGAGGGTTTTGCCTTGTTTTATTGAAACTTATTGTGCTGTCTTGATGAAGCTGGGGTGCCCAGTCTTTATTAAGGGAAATTGAGAAGTGAATCTGGGGAAGAGAGGAGACGTGGGGGGAATTGAGAGGAATGGAGGGAGAGAAAACTGCAGCCAGCATGTAATGTATGAGAGAAGAATAAATAAAAAACTAAAATCACCTTTGATGTTAAAAATTGAGGAATAATAATAATAATAATGATAAATGGTTGAACTAGGTCAAATAACATTATATTGTGGTATAGAACACCATAATGAAAGTCCTTGCTTTCTATTATTAATATGTGTTAATAATATATGTGAATTAAAGGAAATATATTTATCCTATACAGATTTCAAACTTCAAATTTTATGTTAACACACTTGTGATTTAAAATAAGAGTGTTCACATGGATGTCCTCACCCCTCACCCCACACAGGGGGATGGGGAGGAGGTATGGGATGTGGAACAGTTGGAGGGTTGATTGGGTGGGAATAAAAAATTAAAAAAGAAAAAAATCTGAAAGATGAACTACAAAATTAAAAAAAAAAACAACAGTGTTTATGAACCTTGGAATTTATTAATGGTATTACTGCTTTACACAAAGCAGAGTTGTAATAATTGAGTTTGGGGATATGTATGTATTGGGTATGCATTAGTGTCAAAATGTTTAGGTGATGAATTATGATTATAGTTATTACTCCATAATATAGCTCATATCCTTCTTATATACATATATGTATGTTTGTACATGTGTATATGCATGCACATATGTGAAGGCATACATACATGTATATTTTGCATGTGAATTTTGAATCACAGTAGAAGATATTACAAACATCTACTTCAAGTCACAACCTTTTTATATGGGTTCAAACTCAGATGTTCATGCTTACTGACTGAAAACTCTCGTCTCAGAGCTCATACTATTTGTTTTTCTTTCACAGGGTCTCACTATGTGGCTCTGGTGGGTTTAAAACTTGCTACATAGACCAGGCAAACCATCCTCCTGCCTGTACCTTCCAAATGCTGAGATTAAAGGCATGTGCCNTCACAACCTTTTTATATGGGTTCAAACTCAGATGTTCATGCTTACTGACTGAAAACTCTCGTCTCAGAGCTCATACTATTTGTTTTTCTTTCACAGGGTCTCACTATGTGGCTCTGGTGGGTTTAAAACTTGCTACATAGACCAGGCAAACCATCCTCCTGCCTGTACCTTCCAAATGCTGAGATTAAAGGCATGTGCCATGATGCCTGACACAGTTGGTGCTGTTTAGGACAAGCTTAGAGTTAATGATGATAAAATAAGTGAAGGATGGAGGTTTCTTTTATGTGATGAATTCTCACAATAGGATGTCATAGTGGTTAACCTTGTATTAACTCAACTAAACTAAAGAATGCTAGATAGTTGTAAAAACATTGTTTTAAATTGTGTCAGTGAGGCTATTTCTAGAAGAAGTAAACATAAGAACCAGTGAATTGGACAATGTGGGTAGACATTATATAAGCCACAGAGGACTGAGTAAAACAAAATTATGAAGGAAAAAGATGTCTGCTTCTGGTTGACCTGGGTACCAGAAGCCATTCATACTGTCATTGAATGTAAGTGCTCTGGGTTCATGGGTCTTTGGATGACAACTTAACCTATCAACTTTCCTGGGGGAACAGTTTGTGACTGGTATATTATGAGACTTCACAGCCTCTAAAATATTATGACTCAAAATTAACTATGTATTATTAATATATCCTTATGGCTCTGTGTTTCTGATTAGCTCTAAACAACAGAGCATTTTTAATACATGAAACTCTTAGTTTATGAAGGAAAAGGTTTGTCCAAGAATTTTATAGTTATTCACAGACCTAAGAAGCATATGTTTATCCATATTATTGAACACTTGTTTTGTATGTACTTGTACAAGTATATTCAAATATATATATATATATATATATATATATATATATATATATATATATATATATATAATGAGAATACACATATATATGTTCTTACATAGCTACATAAATATTCTAATACACTCTGATAATCCTGAAATTTATATTTTATGTTAGAATTTGTACACTATTTGTAAATACATCTATTTATTATATATTATCATCTAGATCAACAATATATACATTACTCATATATATATTTATGCATAGGAAACACATCTAAAAATATAACATTGGAAAATGACATTAAAATATCCACTTCCTGAAATTCAAAAAAGAGAATAGAATTTGTCATTATCAGAAGAAAATAACAATAAAGAGAAGACATACTTATTCAGACATACAACTGTTTGTAATTCAGTTTTTGAAAGCCCATGAAAACTACAGAGTAGATGTGGACAGGACAAGGATCATAGAACTGCATAGCATTAGAGTTTTGAATCACAGTAGAAGACATCCTATGGACAAGTGAGTGAGGATGTTAAAAGTTGGGACCATAGCAGAAGCCAAATCAAAGGCAACAGTCTTCCTAAATGTGTGACTCATAGTTTATAGAAATAACATGTTGAGAGACCATGTGTGAGCTGCAGCAGGACTCCATCTGCACTTACAGTTTCTCGTATATTTCTGAGCAGAGGAGGAATGCTCATATGGGCATAGAAAAGAATTCAGTGGGGAAGCTATATATTGAGCAGGGAGTGGGATTCAGGGACTTAGGAAATGGTGGCAGAACATGCAGGTACTGCCTAATAAACACACACACACACACACACACACACACACACACACACACACACCCCACACCATTTTACTATTCAATCAGAGGGAGCAAGAGGCAAAGATAAAACGGCAAGGGTGCTGGAGCTGTGGAAAAAGAGCTTCCCCCGCACACTCTGTCATTGAGAGGGATGTCACCCATATCCGTACCACCAGAGCTGAGTATCCAGGGGAGGGAGAAATGCTCAGCTTCCCTCCAGCTCACTGGCCTCCCCAGTTTCTGTGCAGAGTCTGACTCCAGTAAGATTATAAAAAGGATACACCTGAATGATGCAGGTCACAGGGGTTGGACTACTTACTGTAGCTCGGGGTAGCACGGTTAAGGAGGAAGCATGAATTTTGGGAAAAAGAATAAAACCCCAAATAACCAGCAAAGGAGGAAGGATGGAGGGTTAAACTCTAAATATCCTCATTGCTCCCAGGAAGTTCCTCAGTGCATAGCTCAGCTGAACTCATGAGGCCAGTGCTCAGAACACAGGCTAATATTGACTGTTGACTCAGAAACGCTGCAATTGCTGTTCCATTTGGCTCCCTCAGCACATGACTCAGTGTTTATCTTACTGCTCTGTGTATACATGGACAACTGTTTCCTCTTCTGAGAGGCATCTGTATCTTTACACTGTCTTTCCTGTACAGCAGAGAAAATGTAGAATATTGATATGTTTTAGCTTAATGTTGTGTTAAAACATGGGGTAGTTCAAAATCCTGGTCTCTTCCTCTCTTGTTCAGAATTACCAGAGAATCCAAGTGTGATAACTCAAGGTGAGAGACTACAGCAGACACATCCTTGGGTTCAAGGTCAGATGATGGCAGAGAGTTGCCACAAAGAGGAAGGACTTCCTGGACATAGGATTTCTTAACTGCACTGCAGTAGGCAGTGAAAATCTGGAAGACTTGACTCTCAGGACCTCACTGAGAGTCTTCTGACATCTCAGCCTCGTAAGAGCCTCATGAAGTGAATGATGGTAGGAGTTAGGCTGAGCGCTGCTACATGAACCAAGAGAATGCAGAGTCTCCCTTGTAAAGGCTGAAGTGCATTCATAAAGAAAAGATTATATGTCTTTATTTGGGTCACAATTGAGTGCAAGAGGAACACAAAATTGGTTGAAGTTTTCAAAGCTAGTTTTGTACTATGTCTTGGTGAAGATTAATTAATTGCAAACAGGCTTTCCCTGGACATTTGCTGGGAGATTTCCCAATGTTCAGCTTTCCTGGCTGAGCACTGAGTTTGTGGATCTCAATGCTCAGCCAGTGTGTTCCACTTTATGCTGCTTCAGAGTAATTAACTCATGACCTTCCAGGTGTTGGAATTTAACATGAGCTTTGGTGCTGTTCTTGTGAAAGCCAAGGCAATAATCCTGAGAGAAGACACACAACCCTTTCACAGGGCCACTTCCACCAGCTCTCCCTTACGTGTGGCTTGTGTACAGTTTTCCCCTGCAGTCTCCTCACTCTGTCCCCACAGCACAGTAGTATAGGGCAGAGTCTGACAGTTGCACTGAGGACTTCTGCAGAACTTCTGGAAGGAGTTGCTGCTCTTATGGAGAGTGGCGTGGAACCCTTGGTGCTCTGTCTTGGTATCCTCCAAGCTCTTCAGGAGTAGGTGAGGGGCTTTGTTGAACATACCATCAAAGCAGCACATCTGAATAAGGAGTCAGATAAGGAGTTCAGGATCAGAGGTGCCCCCACTGTGAGGGTTATGGAATTTCCACTGCTTAACTCTAGAAATAAATAAGATTGATTTGTTATAGGGAAAGGTGAATGAAGGTCATTTTGACTTTAGAAGAAGATTTTACTTACTGAACAGTAAGAGGATCACAGTACTGGAGCAAATGATAGAAAGCATGATGGTAGAAGAAACTGATTCTTGATTCTTGCAATACACCCAATCTTACAAGGCTAGGCTCCAAAAATATTTTCTCAAAACTACTCTCTCAAAGGCAAGAAAATTGTTCTGTATAACATTCTGTGTGTGTGTGTGTGTGTGTGTGTGTGTCTAAAAAGGAAATATGTGTGTTCAACCTAGGTTGCCCCAAATGCATATAAAAACCACATCTAGAACAGCTGTCATCTCTGGTGGTTTCTATGTCAACTGCACCAAAGCTTAGACTACCATTATCTTTAATTCTACAGTAGACACTGTCAACAGGTGATATGTCTCAAAACTCCTAATGGATGGCCAAAACCAAATTTAGTATATGTTGTTTTTATAAACACATACACACACACACACACATACAGAGAGAGAGAGAGACAGACAGATAGACAGACAGAGAGAATGACTTATCTATATAATAGAATTAGAAGACAATCTAATTTTATACTTTCTTTTGCCTGTTATTTTTAAAAGAAACAATAACCAGTTATGAAAAAATTAAGAGCCTTTCCATCAAAATGAGTACAGTATTCTCTGTTACTGACACTGTTCCTTTGGTGGAGGAAGTGAATCTAAATGGATCATGAACTTTGATTCTAGACCCTCTATACCTAAGAATTCACTTTCATCTATACTTAATCTAAAATATTCTAAAACTCATCATATCTTTTGGAAACTGGTTTTCAGAGTGTTTAAAAATGTCCCACTGTAAACACAATATAGAAATATCTTCATCTTAAAGGTACAAGTGTAAGATTAAATTAGAAATACTCCTATTTCAAACACGGGTTGTTTGTGTATCCCAAGAACCACGAAAGACCTGTCTTGATGCAAATTGCAAGAGGACTTTATTTATCAGCTAGCTGAGGACGAGCTCCTTTCACCCCGAGGGGCTGGGGAGCTCGACCCAGAGCAGCAACAGTAGGGGGCTTTTAAGCTTTTTCACTCTTCAACCCTCTTCAACCCTCCTCAATCCGATGTCGAGAAGAGACCCGTGGGGGGTGGGGTAGCCTTGCTGAAGGAACAAAGAGAGGGAGTGAGCTGTCCTTGGAGTTATCTCTGGGTCTCTGACACAGACAGTCAGGCTAGGTCTTCTTGCTAACAAAGAGCTTCTCACTGGCTGTATTCTCAGAGATCGGGGAAACAGGCCTTGGGGGAGCATTCAAAGGCTGTACATTTCAAGGGGAAACACTTTGGGGGTCTTTCAGAAGAATATCTGTCTTTGTGGGCTCAGGTTTATGTGCAGGCTGCAGGTGCCTGGGGAGCACTGTGCACTGACTGCACAGAAGTACGTGGCTGAGTCCCCAAGATGGGCAGCTGTGATGTTCAGAGAGAGATGTTTGTCTGTCTTGTTCAGTAGGAGAGTGAGTCCTTGTTCTTCTTTTCTGCCCACATTTGAAAAAACACTCATAAGCAACTGGAGACCTGCTCCAGGCTCATGCTTGTACCAGAAGAAGTAATAACTGTTAGGGTCTGTGTAGGTGCAGATGATAACGGCGCTGTCTCCCTCCTGGACACTCAGGTGAGAAGGGCGCTGCTCCACCTGCTCACCTCTGCTCACATCTGTGCAAAAGGAAACAGCAGAAGACCATCAGGCTGCCATTCTCCAGCCATTGCTTTCCTTCCTATAGTGAATTTCAGGCAATCTAGAGAAGTCCAGTCTGCTCCACAGACTGCTAATGAACACTGACAAACACTTTGTTCCGCAAAAGCTCTCACTCACAGTTCAGCTGCAGCCAGAAGCACAGGAACAAAGGTCCAGTCACTGTCTTCATTGCTCTCCCTCCAGACTCTGGCCTTCAGCCAGACAAGATGCCTCTGTGATCACCTCACCTCCTCTGTCCTCCACAGCTCTGAGGCTACTTCAGCTATCTGCACAAAAGGCTGCTCTTAAAACAGGCAAGCAAAAAAATCCCTTTGTGAGTTTGCAGGAGTGGAGATGCTCTGCCCTCTTGTGGACAGCTTCTTCCTGCACCAGCTGCTCCAGTCCTCATTATAACTTCACTTTAAAAATCTATTTATTAACCATGAACTAACTAGTACCCCCTGGGCTCGTGTCTCTAGCTGCATATATAGAAGAGGATGGCCTAGTTGGCCATCAGTGGGAAGAGAGGCCCCTTGGTTACGCAGACTTTATATGCCCCAATACAGGGGAACGCCGGGGCCAGGGGGTGGGAGCGGGTGGGTAGGGTAGCAGGGCCGGGAGGGGGGAGGATATAGGGAACTTCCTGGATAACACTTGAAATGTAAATGAAGAACATATCTAATAAAAGTTGAAAAAAAAATGTTCAACATCCTTAATCACCAGGGAAATGCAAATCAAACCAACCTTTAGATTCTACCTCACATGTCAATTTTGGAGGTGGTGCTGATAGGATGTGGTATTCTAGGATAAAATTTTCTGTAGATATCTATTAAATACATTTGTTTCATATCTTCAAAAAAAATCTATTTATTTTTTGCTTTTATTCAAAATTTGTCCTACAGTTATAGAATGCAGAGCTGAGAACTGATTGAATGTTATCTACCTATAGCATACAGTTTCATAGTTTTGCTATAATCTTAGAGTAAATATTTCTGGAATGTTCCTGACATCTCATCCATTCTGTAGGATATTCAGTACTGAACAGGAATAGAAAACAATGAGATGGATCCCCCAGTAACAGATTTACATGTTCTCTTGACTCCCCAACACCCCTGTCTACACAGAAGACAATGGCTTATATGGGCATTAGCCACCCACGGTGTAAAAATTGGGAAGTTTCAGGTGCTAGGGTTAACCTGCCTAGAAAACTACTACAAAACTACATTGTCTCAGCCATTTCTTGGTATATAAAGAAAGAAATCCCCTATGGATGAATAGGTTTGCCTGCATAATACTTAGTGACTTCAATGCCAATTCATCCTTTGATGGTAACTATGATCACCATGCTATCCAAGTTCCATTCATCTCTGGGTATACCATCAATACAAAAAAAAGTAAAAAGAAGGAAAGAAATTTAAAAATTAACACACACCATGTGTCACACGGGCTTGACAGTCACTTGCAGAACATTCCACCCTACAGCTATGGAGTATACAATCTCCTCAAAAAGCACATTGAACTTTTCTCAAAAACAGATTACATTATCTAAGCACTAATAAATGTATAATAATTGAAATGATAGTTTATATCTTATTAGATCATGGCAGAATACATTTAGGAACTTATAGCAAGCAAAACTACAGACACTACATAATTATATTAATATAGGGAAAAAATGCCAGTGATTCATTCATTGAAAAGGAAGCAGGGGAAATTTCACAGAATTGAGTGATAAAATGAGAGTGTGCGTTGTCATCACCTTTGAGCCACATCAAAAGCAGTTCTCACATAACACGTTTGCTCAGTGGGTAGAGGCACTCGTTGCCATGCTTGATGGAGTGTGGGCAATGTGATTCTAAATAAAAACAGTAAGGCAGGAGGTATGGCAACATCCGATCTCAAAGTAGATTACAGAGTCATAGGAACAAGAGCAGCATTTTAGTG
This sequence comes from Mus minutoides, assembly GCA_902729485.2. Classification (NCBI taxonomy): domain Eukaryota; kingdom Metazoa; phylum Chordata; class Mammalia; order Rodentia; family Muridae; genus Mus; species Mus minutoides. The sequence continues at coordinate 113,982 of CACVCL010016778.1, forward strand.
ACGCAAAAGAGACACGTGGATAAGTTAAATAGAATGGAGAACACAGAAATAAGGCAACAGAACTACAGCTACATAACTTGACAAAGGTTTCACAAACACACGGATGAAATGACACCTTCAATAATGGTGCTAAGAAAAACATATGCCCGTATGTAAAAGAATAAAACTAGGTCTATTATCTAGTGCAAAATTAATGCAAACTGGATGGAACATCTCAATGTAAGACTAGAAACTGAGTAAAAGTGTTAGAGAAAAACACAGAGAAACCATTTCAAGAATAGGCATAGGCAAGAACTTTTAAAAACACCCCAAAGGTTGAGAGAAAATGATTCCAGGAATTAACAAAAATGGGAGATTGGCCAGGTGCCTTGGCCAGTAAAGGCTCATGCTGTATGAATCTGGTGACAAATTGATCTTCACAACCCAATTAAATGTGGAAGGGGAGAAATGGTGTCATAAGGTTGTGTGCTGTCCATGTAAGCATGCACACTGTTACATGTGCAACCCTTTCTTATCACACACAATAATAGTAATGATAATAATAATGAACCAATGAGATAACATGGGATTAAAAAGTGTCTGTGTAGTAAGTGCAATGCTTAGAGTGAATAGGCAGCATCTTACATAGGATTACTTAGGTTGTGATAATACACCATGATCCGAAATATCTTGAGAACGAGAGGGTTTATTTCACCTTACAGCTTGTACTTCATCAATCAGAAAAGTCAGGGCAGGAAGTCTACAAGGGAACCTGGAGTAGGGACTTAACATAAAGGCCACGGAGGACTGCTGCTTACTGGCTTGCTCACCATGGCCTGATTATCCTGATTTCGTGTAGCATCCAGGACCACCAAGTCAGGGGTGGCACTGTTGGAGTTCGTCAAAAGACCCTCATTCACAGAGACCACAGAGATTGCCATTGCTGAAAACCACATGAGGATTTTTATTGATCCAACATGTTAGGATCTCCCCTCTCAGCACACAGGCCAGAGGAGAGTCCCAGAACAAAGAAAGAACACACTTTTTATATCTTTGTAAGGGGCAGATTTGAGCAACAGGGTTCTCATTAGTGTAGCAAGTAACCCTTTCAGGCATTGGTTGGTTTGTATAGTGACTACCTCTGGCCTAGTGACTCACTTTGTTTGCCCCTATGGTGGGTTTTGATGATTTGGTCAGCTTCTAGCTATTAACATCACAGCTATTAACGTCACAGGGAATCCTTGCAACAAGCTCAGGGTGGTTTGTGGTCTTTGTCAGAATTCAGTGTGAGGCGGGGTAGGGGGATTTCTCTGGGAGCTGCTATCTTGTTATGGTTATTTCCCTGAGAACAGCTAATATTGTTTTGGTAGTTGCAAGCTTAATCATTTTGACCAGTAAAACTATGTTTTTACATTTGTTTAGTCAGCCAGCTTCCTTATCTGGCTCTGCACTTGGCTCGCTAGTACAGTTTGGAAAGTCCTTTTCAAAGGGGGAAGGTACTGGGTGGTCTTGAATTATTACAGCACCACCCACAAGGCTCTGGACTCTTCTATACCAATCCCTAATTAAGAAACTGTCTTAATTAGACATGTTAGATATGCCCTAAAGGCATATCTAATGAAGTAATTATTTTTCAACTGAGGTTTCCTCCTCTCAGATGACTCTAGGTTGTGTCAAGTTGACATAATGGTAGCCAACATGGGTATTATACTGAATAGGAAAAAAAATCTAACATCTCTATGCCAGACAGGCAATTATATAATCTAAAAAGAACTCAAAACAGCATAACACCAAAAACTTCTTAATAATTGAATCAACAAATAGACAAATAAACTGAATAGAGAATTTTCAAAAGAAAAAATACAAATGATTAATAAGTTATGAGAGAAAAATGTCAGTATCATTTGGCATAAAGAAAATGTAATATAAAAATTTTAAACCTCTATCTCTTGTTGAAATGGTCCTCATTAAGAGAATAAAATACTCCAGGGGATACAGTGAATCATAAACCTTACTCACTGTGAGAATGTAAACATAGTTATGAGATCACTACGGAGCTTCTCAAAGTCTTAAAGAGATGAAATCATATGATTAACTCATGTTCACACCCAGAAGAATCTAAGTAATTTTGCTACCCTTGCACATCTGTGTCGATTGAAGCACTGCTCACAAAAGCCAAGAGACTGAATCTGTCTAAATTCCCATCATCAAGTGAATGAATAAATAAATACACACAACTGAATTTACTCTGCTATAAAGAGGGAAATAACATCATTTCAGAAAAAAGGACTGAAGCAAGATAACCAGACCCAGAAAGGCCACTAGCACTTGTTTCTAAAATTAAGATTTCAGAATTCTATCTATCTATCTATCTATCTATCTATCTATCTATCTATCTATCTATCTATCTATCTAGCCAACCACCCATCCATGTATATACCCACCCACCCACCCATCCCCATCCACCCATCCATCATCTATCTATCTATCTATCTATCTATCTATCTATCTATCTATCTATCTATCTATCTATCTATCTATCTATCTGAAGGTTTTTAAAATAAAATAAAGGTATAAAATGGATGTAGACAAAATTTTTGTTTCTCTGAAAGATCAGTGTGGTCTTTACATAAAGGAGAGAGGGGAGGTCATTCTTTGATGGGTAGGTACTTTGTGGTAGTGGGCAAGGAATTTAGTTTCTCAAACACCTGACTTTCCTTTCTCTAAGTCCCCCCACCACACACACAGGCTAAGCATTGGAAGCTATCATTTCATTTATTAACTATCTCAGTAGATACTACCATGTAAGAATGAGGAAATGAAACAAGAAAATTTTGAAGCAGTCTGCTGAAATCCCCTCAGCTAGTAAGTGGTAAGTCTGGAACTTCAACCCAAGAACTAGCCTCTGTAATGCTACCCTACTGTTCTAGGAGGGAAAACACAATAACTTTGGCACGTCCACTAAGCACTAAACAAACAAACAAACAACAACAACAACAAAACCACATGGAAATCACACAGCACAGTAGCTCCTCTACCTTAGACATTTATTTTTTTTGAATGAACAATTTCCATTTCTTTTATTTTTAAAGAAAATGACAAAGACCCCAAATTACCAGTTTTTTTAACTTAAGTTTAACATTTCATATTTAAAGAACTGTCAGAACTGATGAAGCTGTCAGCACCCATGCATAACTAGAAACATCATTTACACTAAACCAGAAATGTATTGATGCAGTAATTCATCAGTAACGACCGAAAATAAAGCTGAACTATTTCTGTAGAAGGGTCATCTGGCAATGTTACCTTCATAGCAGGCAATCACTACTCACTCACATTTCAACATAACTGCAGCTCAGCAGCAATAGCTGCTGTTGCAACTAGGTGTTCTCCCAATTTAACTCATGAGATCAGAGGGCAGCAAGGAGCTCAGCACTTTAGATTGACATCAGGCGGCAGAGGTCCAGCCATGAGCTGTTCCTTTTGAATCTCAGAAAGACAAATATTGCATTTTTTCTCTCAGTTGTTGATCCTAGACTTAAATGTGTGTATGTGTCTGTGTTTACAAAAATCTGGTGGTTGTACTCTCTAACCTCTGAGCTCCTGAGGAGGCCTGCTAGGCTCCAGGAACATTCAGGTCTGCTAAGCCCCAGGAACACCCAGGTTAGACCCCACTCCACCTATTCCCTGCCTGCAGAGTCCACTTGGGGTATAGCCATCAGAGGTAAGATGAAGTCTGTTGTCTAAACTCCATCGTATGGCCCACTGTATACATACATACATACATACATACATACATACATACATACATACATATACACACAACATATATGTAACTTTAATTAAAATCCTTATGTTTAATGATGGTTCTTAAATTGCTTTAACCTCAGTTGTAGCCCACCATCCACCAGGAGTAGTGGAAAGGGAAGGATAATGGGAAGTGGACCTGTCTAGAAAGGTTCCTTGGAGCAACTCCCATCTGTGTTGTCTGGAAATCGGCAGTTCTGTTCACAGGTTTGCAGGCAATGGCAGCTCAATCCACTCGGGAACACTTCATGGATACACCAGAAGTCCAGTTCGGTAGAGTCTGGTTAGCAACAAGTGACAGGACCTAACAGAGACAGCCAGGCCGCAGCCTGGAGGAGGAGCAGGAGGGACAGCAGGAGGGACCCAAAGTAACACCAGGATTTCTTGCTGTGCCTCTCTCAGGGAAGGAAGATCAGCTAAGATAGGAGACCCACAAGGTATTGCACAGCTAGCTGTACCAGCCCTCTCTCCATCATGGAGTCCTATTTATACCCTCCAAACATCACTTATCCTCCATGTGCCTTACCTCAGCATGTGCATCCAATCAGCCTGAGTTCCTGACAAATGGAGCACAACTACACAATGTAAGCCGGACCATACATGTATGTTGCTAGCAAAGACTCCTTCATCATGTGTCCTTTCATGTATTTGATTTATCAGAACATCCACTCTCCTGTGTCTGTTTTAACAAAATATTCCTTCACAAGTCTGCCATAGTCTTCCATCTGTGTCCACTTGAGCAAAACACCCCTTCACATGTTTGCCACAGCAAAACACCATCCAACACAACTGACTCTACAAAGAATGCTTAAGTTTCCTTTCTTTTTTTTCTCTTAAGTTTCATATATATATATATATATATATATATATATATATATATATATATATATATATATATATGATGTTTGTGGGTAGTTTAGGCCATGAAACTAGAAAAGAAAGGATCATTAGAGAGAAAAAACTTAGATGGGGGTTGGAAAATGTAAAAAAAAAAGAAGCAGAATATACTAGAGTACCTGCATACAAGTGACGTGAATACAGACAGGGTCTTGTAGTGGGAAATCTCAGAGCCAATAGGAGACATGCCAGTGATGGGAGGAGTGTGACATTATCAACAGAATGAGTGAAAAACTCAAGACAAGCCCATAACATTGGGCATTGATTACTAAAACTAATTAAAGTATCCAAGTCATAAGTAAGACTTGAAAAATAACTACCCTTCTCTTCCACATTTGGAGTATGCTGGAGCCTGATTTTCAAGTAAGGAAAATGGAAAGATTTAGACAAAGTCTTCCCAGATGCTTGTGTTTGAGCAAAGACTTACAGGAAGTGCAGTTTGTCACCAGGCTGGGTTTTGATGGGACAGCACCATGGACAGGCAAGTCAGAGGCAAGGGACAGGACACAGGTCCTGATAGGGAAATGTGGCCTGTGTGTTTCTTTACTGCTGGTTCTTCACACTTCACACACAGCAAGGGCTGCAGAAGAGGCTTTCTGAGATGATCAGTTAATGATTTTTAAATTTGTTGGCTTCCACTTTATTAGGGTCAGTTACCACCAATAATGTCATCATCACTGAGACACCTGAGTGGTCTTCTCTGGACCAGTTTCTCCCTGTAAAAATCCCTACTCTTTAGGAGTTCTTGGTACTACACTCTGTTAACAACCATACTCAGAAATGCGATTCAAAATTAGAGAAATCTGTGTCCCAATCTTTAACACCAAATATGAGAAAAATAAGAACTGTCTTATACGCCAGGCGTGGTAGCGCGTGCCTTTAATCCCAGCACCCAGGAGGCAGAGACAGGCGGATTTCTGAGTTCGAGGTCAGCCTGGTTTACAAAGTGAGTTCTGGGAAGCCAGGGCTACACAGTGAAAGCTTGTCTTGAAAAAAAAAACTGTCTTATAGAGATATGGGCACCCGAATTAGATAGATTGTGAAATATGTATCGTCATCTCTCATGCATATTGATAGTAACTAAAATAAACCAACTTCGTTTTTTCTTAGTAAAACATTTCTTTCCTTCAATGTTCAGGTTCATGGCTTATTTCTGCTTAATCTTCCCTCCAGATGAGTTTGATGATGAAAATAGTCATCACCTTCCCCTATCTTCTTAGGGTCATTTCCTTCTGGCTGCAGTAATGCACGTGTGATGCTCAGAACAGAAATGGCATAGAAGAATGGAGCTTGATTTTCATTTCCCTGATGAACACCCATGCTGAATGTTTTTATACGCTTACTTATCAGGTATCATTTGTGAAGTGGCTAAGCTTTACCGTGGTTATTTCTTTTCTTACTGATTTTGTAAAATGTTTGTATTGCTCATTTGAGTCCTTTTCAGATACACACATCATGGAGACCTGCGCCGTGGCTCTTGCCAGTGGTACTCAGGAAGCTGAGGAAAGAGGACCACTTGAGGCAGTAATAGAGTTCAGATAGGGCAGCATGATTAAACTATCTCTAAAAATAAACTAAAGAACTATGCATTGCAAAACAGTCTTTCAGTGTGTGAGTGAACTTTTCTCCTTTTGTTTGTTTGTTTTTAAGGTAGCATACAGCTATTACTCTAAGCAATGTCAAACTGGCAATCCTCCCCTCAGCCTCACAAGTCATTAAAAACTACAGTCAGGTGGGTGCCACTGTGCTCAGCTTGAAGAAACTTTAGTAAGGACAATTGAAAACAAATTTTAATTTCACAGAATGTTATCTTGAAAGTTTTATTCATTTTCTTTTGAGCTCTTTAAAAACACGTTTCCTTGTTAACTTCTGTGGCTTCTGATGAAGTATCAAACATGTTTCTTAGAGAAGAGAATATACATTTCACATGTGTTAACAAGATTTTTCTGTTTGCATGTAGCGAGTCATCTAACTGTGCATTCCCTTCCCTTGTCTGCCTGGGATTCTGCCAAAATCAGAGAGGTGGACATGCAGAACCCCTTAGCTCTACAGTTTCTTTTCTGGTCTTTAGTTTGGGAGGGCTTACTAAAGTCACATTGAAATCTCAGATCATTACTGATTAGGGACCCCGGTGACATTTTATGTCACTTAGTGGTTATTTTGTTGAACAGAGAGCCAAAGCTCCGTGCACTCATATTCACAGGGCTTACCCTCTGTGGCTGTGTATTGGCTCTCTTCAGCTCCCTGACTAACTTTGGTCTGAGGTCTACTCTTTCAGATATGAGACTTTCTGTGCCACATTTACAGCTTTCATTTGTTTGGTGTACTGTTATTCTTCTGACTGACAATTTTCGATGTTCTTGTTGAAGAGGCATTTACTGGAGACACAGATAGTTTGTTAGCACTGCTGGTTAACCTGTGGCTTTTCTTCGGTGAGTTGAGACCACTTACTTTTAAAATTATACTGAGAGAACTTGCTGTTTCCCATGGTTTTGTGGGTTACGATTTTGGTTGATTGGCCTATTGTTCTTTCCTTCCTTCCCTGTTTACACTGGGGGTTTCAAGGTTTGCTGTTTGCACATGATATAGTCCTGAGTACCCTGCTCCTTCCCTGAGATGTATTCTATCCTGTGCTTTTTTGGATGCTGCTGTCTTTCTTCTGTGCACAGTACTCCCTTAAGGATTTCCTGGCTGCGCTGTCATGAATTTCCTTAACGTGTGCTTATCTTGAAATGTTCTTATTTCTCTATCATTTTAAAGAAGTAACTTTGCCGACTGTAGGTCCTGTGATGGTGTGTTTCTCTGAACAGGAGAAGGCCTTGTGGGCACTGTATTCTTGAGACTCATCCAGGGTGTGTGCCTGGTCATATCTCATCGAGGTTTTCAATGCTCTTGAGACTGGATCTATATTTTTTTCTTTAGCATTGGAGAATTTTCTGCTACATTCTAATTCAGTCTATTGTTTGTATTCTCAGACTTTTATCTCGGCTCCCTTATCCGTCCTACGGATTCCCAGGTTTTGTCTCTTTAATGTGTTCTAGGGTTCTTGGAAATTTTGGGTATGCTCATTAGTTTTCTTTCTTCCCATGCCTTTGATCCACTCTGCCCAATATTGTCTGTTAACGATGCTTTCCATTGTGTGTAATTTAATTTCCCAGCGTTTATATTTGGTCCATTTTCAGAGTCTCAGGTTTCTTGCTGAGTTTTTCTTCATGTCTTTCCATTTCCCCTCCAAGTTACTGTTTCACGCACTTTGTAACTTCCTTGTCTAGGTCCTGAATTGATTTCCTTGCTCTCTTCATCTGCTTATTTGAGTGCTATCTATTATCATTGATCCTTTTTGTTGTTGTTCTTCAAAGCTGGAGTCTGATAACATTTTCTGGCATTTCAGCTGTCTCCTTATCTTTGGTATCCACTACTGAGGAGTGGAGATATTGCAGGGATTGCTTTAGAGTCTCAACTTAAATTATGTAGAAATAGATTTCCCAGCATCTCCTTCCCCATGTGGCTCTGCTTCAGGGTTGGACATGAAATAGAAAAGCACAGGAGATTTAGAAGACAGGATTGATACGTTTATGTTTTATGTGACTGCAGATTTGGGCCCATGCCATTCCCCACTTATAGCAGGAATGTACCAGGCTGGGACCCTCGGATGCTGTCAGTTCTGTATGTGACATGCTGGCAAATGGCCCAACTTCTTCTGAAACCCTTAAATAAGAGAGACTGAGGAGGTGAGATTTGTCCTTGATTCCAATTTTCTTATGGTTCTCACTGCATTTCCACAGGTCTCAGTTCTCACAGATGCTGCCCGCATGCAACTATCTTTCCCACCTGATGATCTAGCTGGTGAGCTTCAGTACCTCAATGTATAGCACCTATGATATATATATATACACATATTAAAGTTGGTCCTTTTGGTAAAATGTGATTACTTGCAAGCTAAATTTGTATTCCCTTCATTAATAGTGATATGGAGATGTTGAGAGACTATCTTGTGTATTATATGGATGCATCAATTAAAAAGCCTATGGTCGATTATGTGGCTGCACATAATCAGCCACCAATGCAGACACTACTGCATACACCAGCAGGATATTGCTGAAAGGTCCCTGATATAGCTTTCTCCTGTGAGGCTTTGACAGTCCTTGACAAATACAGAAGTGGATGCTCACAGTCATCTATAGGACAGAACACAGGGTCCCCAATGTAGGAGCTAGAGAGAATACTCAAGAGCTGTAGGGGTCTGTAACCCTATAGATGGAACAACAATATGAACTAATCAGAACCCCCAGAGCTCATGTCTCTGCATATTATTAGAAGATGGCCTAGTTGGCCATTATTGGGAAGAAAGGCCCCTTGGTCTAGCAATCTTTATATGCCCCAGTACAGGGGAATGCCAGGGCCAAGAAGTGGGAGTGGGTGGGTAGGGGAGCAGGGCGGGGGGAAGGGTATAGGGGACTTATGGGATAGAACTTGAAATGTAAATGAAGAAAATATCTAATTAAAAAAAATGTGAAAAAGGAAAAAAAAAAAGCCTATGGCCTGTGGCTTAGGCAAGAAAGAGAAGGCAGGATATCTGGGAGGAAAATGAATTCTGGGATAGAACCAGGGGAGAGAAAGATCTGCCTGGAGAGGTGGGGAGATGGATGCATGGTATCTGAGCACAGGTAACCAGCCATGTGGCTGAATGTAGATTAAAGTAAATGGCTTATCTTAAATTATAGTTCTAGTCAGAGAAGAGCCTAGCTATATGGTCAAGGTGTTTATAAATTTGAGTCCTAGTCTTATTTCTGGTGAAGAGGTCAGCTCAGGACCTTTGGAAAGTTCCACCAGGCACCCCTTCCCCTGGAAGAGATTGGTCATAGAGCACGTAAGCACCCCTCCCCTCCAGAAGGAAAGGGAGACTGACTGTTGGCCACCCGCAGAGACCAATCAGTTTAAAAGTCACACTGTCCTGTCAATCACACTGTGCCTAGTGGCTGTTGCTCTAATCTTCCCCTGAAAACTGTATAAAAACTTGCCGAACGGTCCACCCAAGGTTGCCACCTTCAGGTACAGGACAACCCCAGTGCACTGGAGCAATAAATTCTCCTTGCTTTTGCATCAATCCCTGCTCTGTGTGGTTCACTTTGGGAGTTCCTTGGTAGCTAAGGCTCATCAGAGTCTTACACTGGGACAATGGGAATGGAAGAATCAAGGGCTAACTTTACATGGAGCAGATCCTTTGAAGGCTTACTATGTATCCTGCATACATTTTATTAGACTGTCATTAATATTTTCAGTACTTTAAATATTTACTATTATCTTATGTTCAAGTCTGTGTATCACGGAAAGCTATCATAAGGGGATGCAAAGACAAAGATTGACAGGCACTCCCCAGTCACCTCCAGTAATGTGATTGGTGAATTCTTTCTACTCTCTCACTTATTCCTTATTCCCAGACTACTTCACTCCTGATGGTAACTTTCAAAGGGAATGATGCTCTTTGTTATTACAAACACCCAGTCCGAGGTATGCACTGTTACCACCTTGAAGAGAAAGTAACACTTTATTATGATGCAAGATTCCCACCTGTAGAAAATAGTTTGTTTACTATGAGTGAATTTTTGCTAAAATATATTCAAGACAATGTATTATATAAAAAAGTTGCTTATGATAACTATTTCAAAATGTTATAGAAGGGTGCTTTACTTAGAAACACTTGTCTGATACAGAGTGCAGATGAGGCAGCCACCATTGGGACCTTCTTCTCTGGGATGTGCAGATGTGCTTCTCAGCTGGGCTCCTGAGTTAGACGATGCTTAAGGAGCATCCATTCTTATAAGCTTGTAATGTCACCTCAAACAGCATATACTGGATCCCATAAAGCACAGAAATAATTTATTGAATTTTCCAGCTGTGAGGCTAAAATTATTATACCTGTGAAGATGGTCTAGGTTCTGCTTTGTCTCATATGAACAGCCCAGAGCAACTTCTTCCCTTTTCTTCCTGCTTGTGCTAGTTGGACCTGAGTTACTTTCTGTCCTGCATAGAGTCCTGTAGATTTATTCTACAGGGTAGAACATTCAGAAAACACAGCTGATTGTGCAATGTGAATAAAATATTGTAGTAATTAAATAAGCATGAGATTCAAAAACAAACCTAACTGAGGATACATTCTGCTTGCTTTTCTTCAATTCCTGTTCCCCCTCAGGTCTATGTGATCTGCAATATGCCTGTGCAATACTTGCTGCTTAATATCCTTAGCTATATGTGAAACATGCATACCAGAGAAGTCCAAGACTACCAACACACAGGGAAGGCTATGGGGAGGCATAAGTCTCTCTATAGGACATGTGTTTCTTACACTGCCTCAAGCAGGAAGTGGGCTTTGTTTGAACATAGGCTACAAGTTCCATGTACAGAGAGAAAAAGTATAGCTCACACAAACTATTATTTGCACAGTCTTTCTAGGTACTCAAAAGAGATAGCAATTTAAAGGGATTATGGGAAAATCCATTCTTAGAGTCAAGCTGTTTTGCATACATGGGTGTTACTCTGTGGGATCATTTGGGGGACCCAAAGTCAAAATCATCAAGAGCCATATGAGATCTTTAATGTGCTTACAGATCCTTGTCATATGTTCATGTCTCTACATCTATTGTCTAGTAAAGATTAATTTTTATTTATTTATTTTTTAAAGGCAAAACTGATTTTCTTTAAACTATTGACACAGGATACATGGACCAACTCCAAATCAGAGAAGACTGGGATTTCTAAATGAAGAACAAAGGGTTACCAAAAGGTAGATACATTTGAATGGAAAGTCACAGAAGGCATGCATTGTGGGTAAGTCATCGTTTTGAGGCTTGTGTTTCTGTAAAGTTTGTAATGGCTCACATGGTGTGGCCCCACTTGAGATACTGCCTCATCTGAGGAAAGCATATTGAGTCCTGTAGATTCTCAGGTAAGTCCTTTGCACTATCAGCAAGCACTTCCCGGCATCCACAATAATGTCCAGGTTTGGTAGCTGTATATGGGATGGATCCCTAAAAGTCTGCACACTAGTAGCCAACATCAAACTAAATGGAGAGAAACTTGAAGCAATTCCACTAAAATCAGGGACTAGATAAGGCTGCCCTCTCTCTCCCTATCTATTTTTTCAATATAGAACTTGAAGTTCTAGCTAGAGCAATTAGACAACAAAAGAGGTCAAAGGGAAAGGGAGAAGTCAAAATATCACTATTTGCAGATGATATGATCATATACTTAAGTGACCCCAAAAACTCCATCAGAGAACTCCTATAGCTGATAAAGATTAATTTTTTTAAAAACTCACAGGTCCACAAATTTCCCCATGAAACACTGGCATCTGAAATAATCTTCCTCCCTTACTAAGCGCTAGGCTCTACCTAAATTCTGCAATTAATAAAGCTAGTTCTAAATCATGTGGTAAAGGGCAATCCTTCAGAATTCCAGAACATCCCTGATTGCTCATGCTCTGTGAAATTGTAACAGGAATAACATAATGGCCTGATATGCATCACGGGGGACCTGTGTGTGGATCCCCAGCAGTCACATCAGAATCCAGATGCTGTGGGGTGCACCTGCAGGTCTCTAGCAGCCATGTCATAACCCAGATGCTGTGAGATGCAGCTGAGGAAGCCCAGAAACCACGTCATAATTCAGATTCTGTGGGGGACAGCTACAGTCTCAGATCTGGGGAATGCCCAATCTATTTTAATAGGCAAGCTCCAGGTTCCATGATAGAACCTGCTTTCAAATAGAACAGGTGGAGAACAATAGAGGAAGATGACCAATGTGGGCCTCTGGCATCCACATGTGTATACCCACATAATTCATACATATGCTGCAACAACAAAAACAATAACAACAATAAACAAACAACAACAGCAACTTTGTCCTCAAATATTCAGTCTGACTTGTTAAGTTCTCTATATTTTACTTGCAAAACAATTTCAGATTTAGCTTGCCAAGTATCCTCATGATACAACGCTATTATTTACCCTCACAGCACATGATACATATAACCTGGAAATACTTAGGGGCATTGTCTTAGTCAGGGTTTCTATTCCTGCACAAACATCATGACCAAGAAGCAAGTTGGGGTGGAAAGGGTTTATTCGGCTTACACTTCCATACAGCTGTTCATCACCAAAGGAAGTCAGGACTAGAACTCAAGCAGGTCAGGAAGCAGGAGCTAGTGCAGAGGCCATGGAGGGATGTTCCTTACTGGCTTGCTTCCCCTGGCTTGCTCAGCCTGCTCTCTTATAGAACTCAAGACTGCCAGCCCAGAGATGGTCCCACCCACAATGGGGCCCTTGATCACTAATTGAGAAAATGCCTCACAGCTAGATCTCATGGAGGCATTTCCCAACTGAAGCTCCTTTCTCTGTGATAACTCCAGCTATGTCAAGTTGACACAAACCTAGCCAGTACAGGCATGTTAATAACACATAAATGGGTGGTTGAATTTTTGTATACATCTGTACAGTCATTTAGAATGTAGCTCTTAATTTTTCAATTCGTCTCATTATTTTAATGCATTAGTTAAGTAAATTAATGATATAAAATAAATCAAGAGGCAATCAGAAAAGAAAGTATTAACAAGATCTTTGAAAAATTCCAGTTCTTTGTTATAAATTTAAATAACAAATTAATGAGTGCCTCTGGGAGCAGTTTCTGCTATCTGAAGTCTGCTCTGTTAGTTTGACAGCAGAGGGCATGTCCTGTTATTCCATCTCTGTAGATAAGCAGGAGACTGCAGGAGCTCTCAGCAGCCTGGGCTGCTCTCACTGGCATGGTTGTGTTCCTACTCTATGCCCTTGATAAAGCAGATGCAAGCTCTCTCATGGGCTCTAAAGTCTGGTTTGGGGGCATACCAAATTTGAATGTATTATGCTGAAAGAATCGTCCCATTAGAAACATTCTCTTGACTTTCTGTGTAATTTAATTGGCAAGCAATACTGTCTGGTAAAGAATGAAGATTAGAGGTTCTGAGAAATGGATCACTTGGTGTTCAGTCATGAGAGTGGGAGTCATGAAAGAGCACTTGGTGTTCAGTCATGAGAGTGGGAGTTCAGATTCTAGTTTGCTGGCTGTCCAGAAAGTACTTATTACTGAAATGACTAAGAACACCCTGTTCTCACTTCGGTTTGTGCTTGCTTAGACAGCTCTCAAGCCTTCACTTCCCTCCTCACAATGGTCATGCATGCCTTGGCAACACATTGGAGATTTCTATGGTCTTGTCTATAGTTTAGATATGTTAACCAAAATTATTAAAGTAAATTAAAATAACTAGAATAGATGTAAGTAAAAAGTAATTGGCATGTTCTGTCTAAATTGATATGCTCTGCCAAGAATGAATGTTTTAAGGTTTCTTTGATATTACTTTTATCTAGCTTATATCAATAAAATATAGTCTTTGTGTTTTTTTGCTTTTAAAATATCTGTATCTCTGAACTATTGTACTGAGACATTCAGAGGCATAAGTCGGTGTAGGAGTAGTTCTGATGCTGAGGTCCTGTTCCCTATTGGTTTTTGATCTGTCAGTAAAGAAGCCATGGGCCAATTGTTGGGTGGAAGGTACAGGCTGGATTTCCACATTCCTGGAGGCAAGCAGAGAGACAGAAGGAGAGGAGAGACAGAGCTTTCCATGATCTGATGAAGAAAAGTGGAGCAGCAATGTGAAATCTCAAAACAGAGTGGCCACACAGGCCACTCCTACAGGTGTGTGGTAAGGGATGTTTAGCAGGGACTAGATGTAACTAAGCAACTAAAGTTTAGTGCAGTTGGGAAGTGTGGAGATAAGAATATTGATAAAGGCATACTTTTCCTGGCTGGAGATAATGGCACACAGAAATTGTGTCAAAAGGCAAGTTGAAAATGAACAACTGTGTGCCTGTGTCTTTTATCCGTGGATTCAAGGGAAGCTGGGTGGGGGCCGGTAGCACAGCCTATTCCAGGAGTTTAGGTAGGGTAGCAAAAGCTACGCGTGCAACAAGCCAGACATCAATAACGCAGACTTAAAAACGTTACTCGACTTAACCAGCCTGGTTGTCAATAAATTGTCTCACATGGATCATATCAATCACTCCCACTCCAAAGTGTCTGACACTATAAATCAGCTATAACACATGTGTGAACACACAAATGCACACATGTTACTGCACATACAAAACAAACACGTGTGCACCCACATATGTGCATACTCACACACACATAAATATCTAAAAGTAAAATCTGGAAAAAAAAGAACAAAGGCAAATATTAAAGGAAACTTGGAAACAGTTTATTAAATTAAACTGTGATAAGGTCTGACAGGCTTTCCTGAAACAAAATATTATGAAATTTCCATGAGTTGCTTATATATACTTATTCCATCTGTCCTCCTCACTCCTTGCCTGGTTGAAAGGGAAACATGATCACCGGTCAAGGGACAAACCAGAAATCCTCACCCACACATTGCTTCCAACTCACTCCAAATCACTGGGACGTCACATCAGCCAAAGACCTGCTCAGACAAGTGAGATCAAAACAGAAGTGTGAGGTTAACATATCTGGTTGAGTCCTGGAGAGCCAAGGACCCCAGCAAAGGCTTATAGTGATGACACAACTTCATGGGAATCTTAGCAGGAGTCTGGAAAGGGAGAAGCATGAGAGTGAGGAGTCTCTGTGTCGGGATGTCCAGAAATGGCATCCATTGCCTTAGGAGCATGCCCATATTCAACGCTGTTCTGCAGTTGTTACAGTTTTCAGGAAAACAAAATCCTTTGCAAATAGTCTTTTGTCCACAAGTCTGTGAATATAGGAACATTGTCCAATGCAAAATTTTCTCTCTTCAAACACTGGAGGAATGGATACCCACCCCCTGACTCTATGTTGAAAATGCCTCTGGTGAAGGAATTTATGTCACACCTCAAACTCCAAAAGCAGACTTTCACTTACCCACACATGAAGACACCCAAGTGGTGATGAATAGGTTTTTCTAAATCTGACCTCACAGACTCTGTGGTTCTTTATAAAATTCCCAACCTCGCATTTCTTATAAAGTGCAGACCCCTGCGGTGGAGCCCAGAGCTTCTCAATTTTCCCTTTTGCATCTTGGACTCTGCTCTCACACTGACTATAACATAGGCATCATATTATATTTTACTCAGTACTTTCTTTTTTATTAATCATTTTATTCATTTACAGCTCACATTATATTACCCTTCCATAACCCCCACCCCATGCCCCTCCCCCTCCCCTTTGCCTCTCTATGAGGGTGCTCCTCCACACATTCACCCACTCCAGCCTCACCCCTCTAGCATCCCTCTATCCTGGGGCATCAAGCCTCTCTCCCCTCCCATTGATGTCAGATAAGCCCATCCTCTACTACATAAGTATCTAGAGTCCTGGCTCCCTGTATGTATACTCTTTGGCTGGTGGTTTAGTCCCTGGGAGCTCTGAGTGGTCCAGTTAGTTGATATTGTTCTACTTATGGGGTTGCATCCCCTTCAGCTCCTTCAGTCCTTCTAGATCTTCCATTGGGGACCTTCAGCTCAGTCCGATGGTTGGCTGCAAGTATCTGCATCTGTATTAGTCAGGAGCTGGTAGAGCCTCTCAGGGAACAGCCATATCAGGCTCCAGTCAAGAAGTGCTTCTTGGCATCAGCAATAGTGTGGTGTCTGCAGATGGACTGGGTTCCTAGGTGAGGCGGTCTTTGGATGTGAAGACTATGCCATTTAATACCACAAGTTTCTGGTCTGTTTTAAACTTGACAAGAATGCAGAACTTTGAAACAGGGAGTTCACATAATGGTATTGAGGGGCATATCTTTTACAGCTAAAATTTATTGTATTTTATTTTATTTTCTAACTTTTATTTTTGCATCTTGAAAAACTATGCATTATAGGGTTGAAAAGAAATCGTATGTTGTGCATTTTAAGTTAAACAAATTCCCCATTTTCTAGGTTTAGTTTTGTTTTCCTGATACAATCTTTTAAATATGTTGCCCAGGTTAGCCTCTAACTTTTAGACACAAGCACTTATTCTTCCTTAGCCTCATAGGTGTCTGGGGCTACTAGAACCCTGAGATGCATGGCCTGAGCAAATTTAAAGATTTTTTTCAGTAGAATTTTTGTTTACATATATGTGGGATGATGAGAACACATCTTGCCAAGTATTAGGCAATGAGAGGTCCTTCCTCCATTCTGTGCACCACTGAGG
This sequence comes from Mus minutoides, assembly GCA_902729485.2. Taxonomy (NCBI): domain Eukaryota; kingdom Metazoa; phylum Chordata; class Mammalia; order Rodentia; family Muridae; genus Mus; species Mus minutoides. The sequence continues at coordinate 130,875 of CACVCL010016778.1, forward strand.
ACCATAAATACTGCAGCCATTTCTATTAAGTAAAAAGCCCTTAGACCTTTGAGATGCCTCAGTGGGTAAGGCACCTGCCTATTAGCCTGGTGAAATGAGTTCAATCCCTGGAAGCAACAACGAGAAAGGAAAGAAGGAACTAATACCATAAGATGCCTTCCAAATTCCACACATGGGCCAAGCATTTGTTCATTTGCACACACATATACTTTTAAAGTAATAAAATATTATAATATAGTTTAAAATACTTTATTATATAAGTATATAATGAATAATATATTATTTACATTTAAAGTACAGAACTTATGTATAACTTGGCATTAGCAATAAGAATTAGCAGCTAACAAATTATTCTACCTCCTAAAGATTTCTCTCATCTCTCTTTTTTACTATATATAGTAATATATGTATATATATTATTTATAATTTACAATTATATATGCATTATATCTTATTACTAAATGAGTAACTTGAATTATCTTCCCCACAGATGTCATTTGTCTACTGTAGAGATGACTGCATCCTTGTGAAGGCCTCCTGCTGCTTTACATTCTTGAATTTCTTGAAAGTAGATGAAGATATGAAAGGCAAAACAAGAGGAAGTAGAAGAGGTCAGTGGTCATGTAAATCACTGCTTCCCTGGTCATCAGAGAAAATTAAGGTAAAAGAAAAATCTGTGTGATTTCTATTCCAGAAGCCAAAGTCAAGGTCTCCTAATGCTGGGCTGTAATGACCACACACTCATAATGCTGTTGACAAGAGTGCAGGGAGACAGAACCTCTAATGTATAGTTGCCACAAACCAACCGCACAGAGAACTATTTTTACAACCACTCAGGAAAGCAATTCATCTAAACTAGTTAAGGAAATAGATGTAAAACTCCAGCTGCAAAGGGAGACTAGAGAAATCAAGCTGTGACTCCAGCTTGGTCTGTCTCTGGCCCAATGGTCTAATCCTTACACTCACTGAGTGACCCTTCACCCCCTTCACCCCCTGCTGCAAATAAAAACTCCCCTGCCTCCCTGCCAGGCTCAGCCCCCAGCAGGGCTTTGCTGCAGCCTCAGCTGCAGGTTTGGGTATGGGCTGCAGGTGCCTGGAGAGCACTGTGCACTTGCTGCGCAGAAGTAGGTGGCTGAGTCTCCAGGCTGGGAGTCTGCGATGTGCAAGGAGAGCTTTTTCTCCCTTTTATTGAAGAAGACTGTGAATCGTCCATCTTCCTTTTTATCGGACACTGAACGTATGGCTATCAGGAGTTCAGGGCCTTCCCCAGGGAACTGCTGGTACCATGGGAAGTAGTCAAAAATGCTGTTCTCATAACTGCAGTTCAGAATTGCAGTCTCTCCTTCCCAGACTGTCAGAGATTGGGGACTTTGTCTCACCTGCTGTTGGTCACGTTTCTCCTTCTGCTGGCCACTCACCCCTGTGTAGAGAAATAATAACTGTTGTTAGGTTCCCAGAAATATACTTCCTGCTTAGATAGCATGACTTGCCTGGTGCCCCAATTCTCTCATGCCTCTACATTAATCCCACATCCTCAGGTTTCTTCTCCATGACTCACCAGCTAGGAGAAGGCCTAGTAGTAAAAATGACGCTGTGAGGATCTTGTCCATTCCTCCTAGACTGAAGCTTGAGGGGAACTCAGGTGGCCTTTTGTCTCTCTCAGAAGACTGACTCAAACTTCACAAGCACCTCAGTTCTTTTAGCAGGCTCCACCCTTCACAGACGCTTTGTCTGAAGCTCTTTCTGACATAGGAAGCGTTTCCTGTTCTCAAATTTAGTATCGATGAAAATAGTCATGAGGATTACAAATGCCTTCCTTATAAGGACATTACACATTGGTAGTAACAATGTATGTTGTTATGGCCACCTACTAAAGCAGTATAGACATTGATATACCTATAAATCAGAGTTTGGCTCCAAAGTCATCAAAAAAGTTTCTTAAGGTAGATGGGAATGGGAATTAACGCAGAGCCCCACTGGACAATGTACATAGAGACTTTGGAACACTCAGCTCTAAATGGGATGTTCTCATCAATGTACCCCCTCAAAGTTGGGATCCATTTAGAGAGGAAGTGGAAAGATTGTAAGAGCCAGAGGTTGTGAACAACTCCAAGGAACAGTATTTTCCAGACCCAGCATGACTGATGCACATATTCACAGAGACTGTGACAGGCAGCATGCAGGAAACGTGCAAATGTTCAAAATAGAAAAATCCAAGTACTGAGAAGGGGAAGTGAATTAGGGATGTTGCCCTTAACCAAGACATCCTTTGCAATTAATATTTGTGTGTCTAGACAAGACAATGAAGGAAAGGGTGTGAACACTGCTCCCAATCCAGTCAGAGAAGATCCTGACTGAGGAGATGTTTTAACTGGCTTCAAACTATGAGTAGGTTTCCCAGTGGAAAGGATATGTAACAATTCTAGGCTCAGGTCATATCAGTGTGGCAGAAGAACAGACAAGGTATGGGTGACTGCATTGCAAATGTTTATAAGAGAAATTGATGTGTCCCTGGAGTTGAATCTAGTAGTATTCACTCCTACTACTAGTATGTCAACCCTATGAGCCTGGGATAGACAGACACAATATTTTCAATTAATATTAGTTTTCCCAGTGGAGCATTATCAGGCATATCAACCATATTCCACAGTAGGTCCCATGCTTTGGACTCCACACACAATGGGATCTCTGGTTGGATTTTGTTTTTGTTTTGCTGGGTTTTTTTTTTTTAGGACTTTTGACACATTTTGTTTTGTTATTATGTGTTTCTCATATTAGTTTTTATTTGTTTATTTTGATTTTTTATTGGAGAGAGGTAAGAAGAAAGATCATGAATTCAGGTGGATAGGGATGTGAGGAGAAGCAGGGGAGCTGAAATATTATCAAATATATTTTATTAAAAGTTTAATAAAAATTTAAAACATTAATAAAGATTAAAAAGAAAGAAAAGATTACCAATGATCTAGCTATTCTACTTGTAGGTATTTCTCCATGCTAGAAAGATACTATATATGCATTTTACAACAGCAAGGCTGGATAGCCAAGATGGAGAATCAGCCGGGTACCATCTGTGACCAGACAAATGAAGAAGATACTGTACATGAAACAGAGAGTGTGTTCAGGCATATGAAAGAACTAAATCATGTCGTTTGTAGTAAAATAGAGTTGAAGAATATGATGCTAAGCAAAATTTACATATAGAGAAATATATCGTAATTTGTTTTTATGTGTGAAAACTAGAAAAGAATAAGTTAAGGTGATCTGAGGATAGAAGTAAGTTAGATTGAGGATGAGGAAGACGTGCTATGTATTTGCTGAGTGCCCAGCTGCCTACTGTATGGGCAGTGCTTGGGTGTCTTTTATGACACACACAGTTCCAATCTTCAACAGAGAACAGAAAACTGAAGCCTACCAAAGACTCCTGTGTGCCTAGACAAGACCATGAAGTAAAGGTGTGGACACTGCTTCCCGATCCAGTCAGGAAAGATTCTGATTGAGGAATAGTTTAAAATGGCTTCAAACCATGAGTAGATTTCATGTGGGAATGATGTATAACGTAATTCTAGGTATGGGTCATATCAGTGTGGCAGCAGAATGGGCAAGGTATGGGTGTCCGCATTATAAATGTACAGTTGAAAAAATATTGTGGCACTGGCCTTGAAGGATAGCATGAATCTAATAGTGTTCACTTCTAAAGTCCCGTTTTTTAACCCTATGAGCTTGGTATAAACAAAATGTAATAGAGTTAGATGGCTAGGTAGATATGTGTATTTGTTTTTCTCTAAATATACTTAATCAAGTTAGGAGATAATTCATTTGTATGCAGTGTTTAAAAATTAAAATGTATTTACATAACTTACTTCTTTCTTCTTCTCTTCCCAATCTCTACCATAACTCTATCTTCCACATATTCATGGACTCTTTAAAATTAGGCATATGTGCAAATACATATGCAAATGCAGCCTGATGAGTACATAAACTCATTGGTTCATTGATAGGTACTTAGAAGAAACACACTTCATCTCTTCTGATACAGCACTGCCCCTCTGTGGCCAAATATGGAGCTCTTCATTCAACAGTTTCCTGAGCTAAGTTTCTGTGAAGAAATCAGTATATCAGTGACTTTTCCTTTGGTGCCAATATTCCTTCCCACAGAACGAGATTTTGTCCTGTTGAGGGCAGCTATAGCACACTTTCTCTCCTATGCTGAGGTGTGGCTTGGAGGTATCTGGAGTATTTGCTTAAGATTAGAGAACATTCCTAGGGAGAACAATGCTTTTGCAATGTGATGTATGTACCACACCTGACCCGAGCAGGGTCTTTTCAGAGGACACAGTGGACCCTCAGGCACTGCATTTTTGATTATACTCCCCTTCTGAATCCAGAACCTGGGGAGAAAGCAGCAGAAAGAAAAAAAAGTCAGCAAAACTGAACTAGACTAGAGCAAGGAAATTAAAATCTGGAGCAAACAAAAGAAGAATTGTTGGAAATAAAAATACATAAGGAATCAAAACGCCCAGTGAAAAGCATTGTTAAAATACTCAACCAAACAGAATGAATGAATGAATGAATGAATGAGTGGGCTATCACTGAATGGTTATTGCTGAGAATTAATATTAGGGTCGGGGGTAAGGGTGATGAGAACTGCATTCAAACATTACTTAGGAAAGAAGAAGAAGAAGAAGAAGAAGAAGAAGAAGAAGAAGAAGAAGAAGAAGAAGAAGAAGAAGAAGAAGAAGAAGAAGAAGAAGAAGAAGAAGCATGACCTCAATGACAAGACTTGTGTAAAATTATCTAGAGACCAAACCCCAAAACTCATGGGTAAAGAAGGACCTGAGAAAAACACAAATAGCATAGATAAACTATTCAAAATATCTTAACATAAATATTCCCAAATGTAGAGAAAGAAGCAAATATTTGAACACCAAAGATCCTTAGAACCTTAAGTATACATGACCAGAGGAGAAGCAGTTTATACTATATGTTAGTCAAGATGTCAAATATACAAAGCAAAAAGAAAATGCAAAAAGATATTAGGGGGAACCCACTATATACAAAGACAGAAATTCCAGAGTAATATCAAAGTCTCTCTCAAAGCAGAAATGATATAATTTAAGCACTGAAGGTAGATAAATGCTAAACCATGTTTCTATACTCTGAAAATTAACTTTTAAACCTGGTGGAGAAATAAAGACATTTCAAGATAAGTATGAGCTGAGGGAGGTCATAGTCATCAAGTGACAACTGCAATAGATATTAAAGGAATAATAAATACAGAGGAAAGAGAAAGTCTCAACCAATGAGAGAAAGAACAAAAGATCTGCGCTAAGTCTCTTTCAGGTCAAGTCCCTAATAAACTATGTTGTCAAACTAGGCCCCAAATCTTTGAATCTTAATATTTACAACATGGGGTATAAGTTTTAACCTTGAACATTTTAGGAACATTCTAAATCCTCTCTGTACAAGTTCAAATGAGTTAAACATGCTGTATGACAACTGTAAAGGAGCTGCAGTCGTTACACTATTGTTAGATCAAACGAATGGTGGCACTAAAGGTACTAGAGATAAGGAATCTGTTTAATTATTTTAGTTACTTGAAAATTTCATAGAATGTGTCTTGGCTATATTCACCCCACTCTGTCAACTCTTCAAAGACCCCTTGCCCGACACAGCCTGCTTTGTGTCTTAAAAAGACACTTTAAGAAATGTTTTTGACCAAGAATTGTTCCTGACTAAAAGAAATATAAGGACAAAAATGGAGCAGAGAATGAAGAAAAGGCCATTGAGTGACTGGACCAACTTGAGATCTACCTATGGAGTTTGGGCACCAAACCCTGACACTATTACTGATGCCATGTTGTGCTTGCAGACAGGATCCTAGCATGGCTGATCTCTGAGAAACTATCATCAGCTGACTGAGACAGATGCAGACACTTTCAACCAACCATTGGACTGAGGTCAGGGACCCTTATAGAAGAGTTAGGGGAAGGATTGAAGGAGCTAAAGGATATGGCAATCCCATAAGAAAACCAAAAATATCAACTAACACGGACCCCCCCCCCAAGAGCTCTCAGAGACTAAGCTACCAACCAAAGAGCATACATGGACTGGTCCATGGTCCCAGGGCACATGTAGCAGAGGAATCCCTTGTCTGGCCTCAGTGGGAAAGGGTGCACCTAATCTTGTAGAGACTTGATGCCCCAGGAAAGGTGGGGGAGGGTGAGATGGGGATGGATGAGTCATGTCACTCCCTACCAATTTCTGTACCTGCTCAGGATCATGTAACCATGACACTCCACTGAGAATACCATGGACAGTCAGTCACATACTGCAATTCCTGGAATCCTTTCACTGAGGATCCTCTGAGAGTGGCTGTCTGTACTGACCGGTAACACTTGGGGAAGAGTTCTCTCTCCTGAAGCATTCATCGCTAGGCCTTGAACCTGCCTTGCTATAGGCCAGGCTCAAGAATCATGTAGGATCTTAACTCCATGTCATGGTTCAATTTCCTAATCAGGACTGTGGACCTGGTATATTAGTCCTTAGGCATATGCTTACTGAACTATTCCTATCTGTCTGCGATCAGTGTTCATATGGTTTGTGAAGCAATTGCCAGACCCCAACACTCACAAATATCCATTCAGCCAAGAATATATTCATAAACATGCAGGGGTCATTCTTCAGAATAGGGCAGATTCCTGGTTCAGAGAAACTGCAAGGATATGCAGAGGACTTAGGTGAGGGGAAAATATACCTTGAGCCTTGCTCACATCTGATTAACAGCATAGAAACGTTTAGGGATGTTTTCCCACTGCATCAATAGGCCAAACGCATGTGTCCACCCTTACCATGGCCCACTCTGCTCAGGACTGAAGGTGCTTGAGACACATCTAAGCTGCATCACTGTCCACAGCAGTTTTACATGGATGACAGCCTTTGCCTCTCTCTCCTTTTGCTCCTTACCCTTTATAAGTTCAGCACACTGTGGCTAAGATGGTTACGTTGATTCAGTCATCCCATTAGCTTCTGTTAGCTCTGAGTTGAACATTGCTGCTTCAGGAGGGAGTATGTATTGGGAAATGAAGATCACGGCAAACGTGAACCTCCAAGGCCCAAGGCTTACCTGAGGGTAAAACTCTACCCATACAAGAAAGAGGCATTAAGCTACACAGATATTCTGTGGTAGCTTCCTGATGTCTTGTGACTGCAAAGGGCCACACCCACCCAGCTGAAGGTTTGTGTACAGGTTGCTGGTGTGTGGGTAGCACTGTGGTTCCATAGCACAGAGATAAGTGCCTGAGTCTGTGATCTGAGAGGAGGAAATGTGCAAAGAGCTGCGACGTTCTTTAGTGACTGTGGTGGATGTCAGTCTCCCACTCTGCTTTGTCCCAGAAGGATTGTAGAACAGTCTGACGAGGCTTCCCCCAGGATGCTGGTAAAACCACTGCAGCTGGGTTGCTGATGAGGAAAAGTTACACCGCAGCTCTGCGTTCTCCCCCTCCTGCAGAACCAAGGACGCAGGACTCTGCTGCACCTGCTGCCCTTTCACCCCTGATTAGAAACAGAGAAAGAGACACAGATGGCTGTCACTGCCTTGTCCACAGAGCCCTGAGCACACCCATGTCCTCTGAGAAGGTGGGAGCTCTGCAGGACTCCTGAGCTGCTCCCTCCACCCCTCCATGTGCTGAGCCAGATCCTCTCAGGTGCCCTGAATGCTAACAGCCAGACTCACAGCAAACCTGGGTGCACAGAAGGCCCAGCAGAGAGCACAGCAGCCTCTTCATGGTGCTTGTGTGGCTGCTGGAGACAGAAGCTGGTAACCAGCCCCTGGACTGTGGTGTCAGGGTGGCTGTTGAAGCTTCTCCTTCTGCAACCAGTCAGCTCCACCCAGGAACCCTGCCTGGCCACACCCTGCTGAGTTCCCTCCCAGCCTTCAGAGCCTGTAGCTCCTCCCATGCCAGACCTGGTGGAGAGTCTGGCTGGAGACAGTGAGGGAAACAAACGAACAAACAAACAAACAAACAAACAAAAAAAACCTGGGCAGTGGTGGCACATGCCTTTAATCCCAGCACTCAGGAAGCAGAGGCAGGCAGGTTTCTGAGTTTGAGGCCAGCCTGGTCTACAAAGTGAGTTCCAGGACAGCCAGGGCTATACAGAGAAACCCTGTCTCAAAAAACCAAAAAAACAAAACAAAACAAAACAAACCAAAACAAACAAAAAAACAAAAACTTTGAGATGAAGGAAACCAGTTCCTCCTAAGAGTAAAATGTCTCAACTGTATCAACAAGAGCCTGAGGAATGGTGTAAAAAACAGCTAAGTATTATATGCAGCATATAGATGCATGCTTTAACTAAAATATTTTCATTGAGCTTGAATTAATTTAAAGGAGATAATCCAGTCATACAGAGTTACATGATATTATTTTTTATGTAGTATAGATTTAGTGATCTCCTTTTCTTAGAATAGATAAAATGTATAATTGGACACTCTTATTACAACCCATGTCTATGGTAAATATTTTTAAATGGCCCATGAGGAGGAGGTGGAGGGGAAAACCAAAGTCTGTAAGCGCCAGAGGAACAGGAGCAAGAAGCGCTGGTGCGTTATTGGACATGGCAACTGCAGGGAACAACACATTGAACATTTGTAACAATAGAGGCATGTATTTTAAAGTTTCTTAAATCATGGCAAAATTCCTGAAGGTGCCTGAGGCTGAGATCCTGGTGTCTTACTGTTCCAGTCTCAGGTGATTTGTGTCCAGCTCTGCACTAGTGAATCAGTGCAGAGAAGCACCCAGCTGCCTCAGTCTCATGATCAAGGGAGTTTTGATCCTTCCTGCACTTTGAAAGTCCTATGCCTGAAACAGGCCAACTTTCTGGTGTGAACTTCAGGAGGCTGGAAACCCAGGCGAGGGTGTCACACATGCAGGGAAGGACCCTGAGGGACAAGGGATGAGCAGCTGCTCCTCAGCTCCAGAGCAGCTGCTGTACATGCACAGATGCAGCCATCAGGCTGGGGCAACCCTGGCCTCTGCATCCTCCTGTAGCATCAGTGCTGTGTGGGGATCCCAGCCACAGGAGGTCTCTGTTCAGAGTGAAGCCACACCATGTTCTTTCTGTGAAGATGGACTGAAGCAGAGTGACACTCACAGGGCTGTCCAAGCTTCAGGATGCACAGCAAGGTCGCCAAGATGAGCAGGAAGCAGCTCACTCCTTCCTGGGATTCTCTAGAAAACAAATATAACCAGGACACCACCAAATGCCAGAGAAATATACAAAGCTTGAGGAGATACTGATTCCTTCACAACAGGGATTGAAGGGACTGGCAGGAAGAGCCATTCTTGATAATAAACCTTCCTCTGGTATCTGAGATTCTTCCTCCATTGTTAAAATCCTCTGAATAAAATATGCCTAGCCAGGACTGTTGCCTTAGAAATAGAGTGTAGGCTTAGATTTTTCATAACCTACTTTTATAAAGATTCTTAAATGCTTCAATCTCCCTTCTAATTCACTGGCCAAAGGTTGGCGAGAAAGATGGTTGATTGGATAAGGGGGATATGGAGCTGTTTAGAAGTAGTTCTTTGGGGGTGATTCTAATCTTCATTGTCAGGATATCAGCAGTCCTACCAAAAACATCAAAGATCAGTAGCAGCATTCCAATTCAATCAGCAAACACCAAACATGAACAATAGCAGCAGCTATAGCCAGAAGAGATCATGAGGCTCCATCAAATTGGTACAAGTCTGTTGGAAGCAGCTGGAATACTACGAAAAGTTTTTTTGAGGATCTCTCTATGAAGTCATGACAATCAAAGATCTGTGAGGACCAGTAAAGCAATGCAAGGGATACCAATGCAAGAGCACTGTCAGTGAAGGCCAGTGAAGCATTGCAAGGTGAATTAATGTGAGAGCAGCATCCTCCCCCTGTCTGTGGGGTTATCGTTATATTCTTTCTAAACATCATGCACCCTCTCAAGCATCTGCCCCAGCACAACATCACATGCCTTCTCACAAGACAGCTTCCAGCAAAACACGTGTGTCTGCCTCAGCAAAACATCCTCTCATAAGACAGTTTCCAGAAAAACATCATGTGACACAACCGAGTCTCCAAAGAAACCAGAAATTTCAACTTAAGTAGAGAGAGCAGGTTTTTATATCTTTCTTTCTAATTTACAGAAAACTCATTTCCTATTTAGAGAATAGTGTCCTCTGGAGGACAGATTACAAGATAAGTTTAAATTTTTGTTGTGCTTCTCACTGTCTGGCTCTCACGTGACATGAACTAGAGTCACTTAGGAAGCAGAAATCTCAACTCAGTAATTGTACCCATGAGGCTGAGGGGGTAGGTCTGGGTCACTGTGGGCCTTGTGATTCTGGGTTGTATAAAATAGCAAGCAGAGCAAGCCATGAATAGCCAGCGAATAGGCATCATTTCATCATGGTTTTCCTTTAGTTCCTGCCTGGATTCCATGCCCAGACTTTCATGATGGACTATAGACTGTAAGCTGAAATAAACCCTTTCTTTTCTAAGTTGGTTTGGTCAATGTTTTATCCCAGTAACAGGGACACTAGGACAGAAATTGGTGCCAATTCTGATGGACCTGATCATGTGGATTTTTATGCCATGGACTATTTTGTGTATGAAAAGTAGAGAATTTGGATCGTTTGATCATGCTTAATGAGATGTAGGAATTTGGAAGATAAGGATGCTGGTGATGGTCCCTGTTTGAAAAGCTCTGAGGGAAGCTTAAGAGTCCCTCAAGGTCTTTATTTGGAGTGCTTGTGTGATATTTTGAGTTAAGAACCTGTGGCTTCTAGTCAGTTAGGGCTGAAGAATCAGCAGTAAAGTGAAATTTCTGCTTTAATAAGACAATTGATGCTGGTTAGGTATAAAAAAATCAACTATGATTAATAAGTGATAAGAATCATTAAGGTGAAATTTAGAAAGTATTTTATCAGGGTTTACACACAGATGTGATCCATAGGGGGCCAAAACTGCATCTCAAGATGGCAGCCAAATTTGGTCAATAATGTATAAATGTCTTTCAGAGGAAAAAAAACCATAGTAATCAAATAGGTCATGTAGAGAATTTGAGGCTTGGGGATTTGAAGTAGGGTCAGAGTCCTTGAAGATGCTGTGAGAGGGTGTTAGTAGAGGGGAAGCTTCAGCTATACTGCAGATCCCAGCCCGGTGAAGATGTTTTGACTTTTGTGGGATGAAGACCAGGGACTGCACTGATGATGATCTGGAGAAGATATAAACATATGAGACAAGGCATGCTTGCTGTGGCTTGTAGAGTGAGAGAAATTGAACTGTGCAGGCCCTTTGGAGCCCCGAAGACCATTAGTGAACTCCAGAGGCCAGATACTAAGCTCCATTGTTTGATTTACACTGCAGAATGTTGGGCTTTACTTTGATAGGACTTTAACTGTGCCCTGGTCCTTCATTTTTGATTCTGCAAGAGAATTTGAGTATTTTAGAAACTGGACTTGTAAAGTAGTCAAATGTAGGACTTTTAAAGTTATCCTGTGCTTTATATCACGATATTAGCATGAGATCTTAGAAATAACAAAAAGCAAAGGCTATGTTTTAATTGTGATGTCTTTGCGTGCCGAGTTAATAAAAGGTCAATTCTATGGGTTAGTGTTTTGTCAACTTGATACAAACTAGAGTCAGCTGGGAGGAGGAAACCTCAATCCAGTGTTTGCTTCCTTCAGATTAGCCCATGGCATGTTTGTAGAGGTACCTTTTTGATTGGTGATTGATCTGGAACTGCCTAACTCTCTATGGACAGTGCTCACTGTGGGCAGGTATGCGGTCCTAGCTTGTATGAGAGAGCAAGCTGAGCAAAACACAAGAAACAAGGCTAGGAAACTGAATTTCTTCCTGGTTCTGCTTTAATGCCTGCCTGGAGTTCCTGCCCTGCCTTCCTCAAGATGGGCCTGTAGACTGTAAACTGAAACAAACTCTTTCATACACATCCTGCTTCTGGCCCGTGGTTTGTTATAGCAAAAGGAAAAGTAGCTAGAACATTCACATATCAAGAAAAAGTTATATTTTCCACATTTAATAAAAATTCTAAAGTGTTAGAACCTAAAGTTTTAAACTTGTGACTTTGAAAACTTGTGAACTAAAAATGTGCATAAAATTTTTTAGAATGTGAAAAATACAGTATCTCAATATATTTTTAAAAAATCTATCAGAAACATCACAGTTCAGAAAACTATAAAATATTTTATTGCTAAACCTCTAAACATCATCAAAATGCACCATAAGTAGATATTTGATTGATGCCGCTAAGAATGAACTCAGTATTTCTTTTTTTTTTCCCTTTCCATAAGAAACATTATAAATGTGCTGTCACAAGAAGACCCAAATAAGAATTATAGATCTAAAAATGATTTAAGAAGTAAATCAAGTAAATAAAACTTGGCCTGAAACTTATAATTTCCAGTTTGCTGCACTAATTTAAAATTAGATTTAGCATGTGTCAAATGTATTAGGAACTTAGTTACCCATGGAAAAGTCTCTTTACCATTTTTCTTAAGTGTAACTGAATCCTAGGAGTGACACCTGTCATATTATAGGTGCTGTCAACAAGAGATTATGCCAGTCTTGCACACCAGAGGGCAGGACTCATGAGACCTTCCATTTCTACTGCCATGAAGTAGTTCTAGCAAGGTATTGTGTATTAAATCATGCAAATAAACATATAGAAGAATGAGTACAACAGGTACCATTCAGTGAGGCAATTTTGTGCCAAAGGTAGCACACAAAGGAAAGAGTCCTCCTCAGGCACATCAGAGAGAGCACAATGTGGTGGCAGTGAACACTGAGAGCAGAAAAGCATCCTGGACGAAGTTAGGGAGGGAAGATAAGGAATCCAAAGCTGGAAACTGGGGAGGGGGTGGCAAACTGACTCTGAGTTAAGCAACTGAACAGGAAATCACAGTAAAATAGCTGTAGCTGAAGGCTGTAAAAATATGTTGGCCACACAATTTTGTGAAATGCAATTATTCACTTTATCTAAATCTAAAATATGTTTATGGCCACTTTATCATCACTTGGAAGATTAAAGTTGTAATAATTGGCATCAGCCAGTTCTAAGTGTAGACAAAAATCATTAAGTTGTGTAGACTTGGAGTCTAGTTAATTTTGGTGTGTGATATTTTTATTTATTTTCAAGACTTTCTTATAATAAAGTTTGTGAAATGAAATAAAATTGTAATAATGGGGATTTAGAGAGAAAAAGGCCTTCAATACATTTTAGTTTTGAAAACAATATAAAACTCAAAGTCATGTGAACATACAGAGGACTCTTCTTGAGCCTAGGACTCAAAATAATAAACTCTGAAGCATCTTCTTCATTCGTCCCACATGAAATCTTTTAGATCTTTTATCAGCTACATGATACAGCAGCAAAATTTTAATATATCAGCTTGCCACATTAATATTCATAAGATTGGCAAACAAGACATACTGATATTGACTTTTTACATAAGGAAGGCTAGCACTGAGAAAGAACAATCAGCTTTTACAACCAAGCTAATGCATATCGTATTTATTATCCTATTGGAGGACACTTGGGTTGCACCCATTTCCTAATTGGTGGGAAGAGTATAAGCATAGATGTACAAATATTTATGTGGTATATGGACTTAGGGTCCATTGGATATATGTCTGAGTCCCTGAAGAGAGAGAGATTTGAAAGGCCATTGTTAAGTGTGCAGCCACAGATAGAGTAGAAGGGCCCAGGATTAAAGACATCATGGAGAGAATTTGTATTCGTGATAGTGCCAGAGTCTGAAGAGATCCCAAGGGCTTCACTTTTGGTGAAGGTGCAGCCCACAGAGAATTTAGCATTTTAGAGATGCCCATACTATGAGATGATCACCAAGGTCAGTGACAGTGGAGCCAGCCTGTGCCTAACAGACAAGTTGCATATGTTGTGAATGGCAGAGTCAGAGAAGTGCAACTGCCCAAGGCCTCCAGAGCCCAGAAGACATTGGACATTGAATTATTTGCACAGTTGGAGTTTGAGTTTGATTTCATTTTGATTTGATTGTGACTTGCATTTCTTGCTTCTTGAAGTAAGAAAGTTTCAATTTACTTTGATTTTATAGGAGGTCACGTTGAGAGACTCTAAGCTTTTAAACAGACTTTGTAATTTTAGAGAACCTTTAAAATCTTAAAGAGACTTTGGATATTTTAGGGGCTTTATATTGTTTAAAGAGACTTTGGATATTTTAGAGAGACTCAAACTGTGAGACTTTGAAAAGTTGCAATGGAGAGACTTAATTTTTAAAGTCTTAACATGTATAAAAACTGTGGGACTTGAAAAAGTTGGAATGTTTTATACCATCATATTAATATTAACATATCTATGAAAAATAAGAAAGGAAAGGTGATTTTTTTAATAAGTGATATGTTGGTGTGCCAAGTTGATAAAGAGTCCATTGTCCTGGCTATGTTTTTCAACTTGAAATAAAGCAGTACCATCAGAGAAAAAGATAACACATGAACAAAATCGGACATCCTATATGAATTGTACTAGGCTTTATTGTCAGACTCTCTCTTGTGCTACCACAGGCCCTGCCTCTTCCTGTCTGTGGAGTATATCCTCAGAACCTCTATCTCTGGTTGAGGTTTTTGTGGGGCTCTTGTAGATACCTCTGCCACTGTGCTCTCGCTCATAGCACAGAAATATACTGCTGAGTCCTCACTCTGTGTGGCTGTGATGATAAGTCCAATGGAACTTTTTGGCTTCTGAAAGTTCAGAGAATAATGACCCTCTGTTGCATTTTCCTTTTTGTAAGAATCTTGACGAATAAGGAAAACCATTTCTCCACTTGCTGACTGCTTGTACCAGAATAAGTAGTAAGAACTGTCCCGGGTTTCATACACACAGTCCAATGTCACAGTTGTCTTCTCCATCACAGAAATTGAAGTCTGAGTCTGTGTTACCTTCTGGGCCATGCTGGTTGCTGATGGAAAAAGCACAGAGATATCAGCCTCTTTATAACAATGGGAGTCTAAAGGATGAGCCAGAGTTCTGACAATCTCTCGCTTCTGAGCCTTAGCGAAGAACAATGACCTCCGCTCCCAACGACCTTCAGGAAGAAGGTCCTGATCCTATGATGGGGAACATCCTTACCAAAGCAAATGGAGCCAAAGGCTGCTCTCAGCAGGCTTAGAATCAGCATATTGTTAGCTCTTGTCTTGAGTGAAGTTTTCTATGTTCTCTCTCAAATCCAGATCTTAATCTATACTTTGTGCTTAAGAGGAACAAGCAAGGTTACTGGTCTGTGTGGTGCAACCACCCCAGCAGGAAATGTAGTTGAAATTTAAGGGGCAGACTTAATTGTGCCCCGTCATAACTTCCTGTATGGATATGGGAGAGTGCTAGACTGTCTTGAAGACCTGTTGACCTTATTATAATGGACTGGAAATCATCATAATAAAATGGACTAATTTTCAAATCATTCAGATAATGTAAGACATGCAATTTATTATGAAATCTGGTAATATGTGGAAGACATAGCCATCCTGTTTCTGGTCTTACAGATTCATCCTTTTTCCCTAGAGAAAAACAAAAGGTTGATGGTTTTACAAGAATGCAAAACTTCATCTCAGTCTTTTTTCCTAAAATTCTAGTGAGGGGATTTGGCAAATTTATATAAAAATAGAATATTCTGAATAAAAGCTTTCATAAGTTCCCTGAGTAACAAAATCTGTCATATGTGCCACCTTAAATAACAGAAGAAATACACACACACACACACATACACTCACACACACACACACTCACACACGCACACATACACTCACACACACTCACTCACACACACTACACACACTCACACACACATGCACACACACATACACACACTCACACACACTCACACACACACACACACACACCCTATTGTCTGTTTATTTACATGTATAAGCATTTTATACTTACAGGAATGAACAAAATAAATTCACAAATTTTTTTATTGAATGAGAAGATGGCATGGCTTTCTCACAAGGACTCTTAAAACCTCCATTCCTCATAAAATCAGCACACCAGCCATTTTCCCTGTTCTCTATTCTGTGGAAGTATTATATTCTGCCCTAAGTTCTGTGACCTCACTAGCTCCAAGTAGTTGACCAAGTTTCTAGTATCAGGCACAGTTTCCTCCCTACGGAGCAGATCTTAAGTCCCATTAAAGAACTTTGGTTACAAGGAAGGTTTGAATATCACTATTGCAAGATAGAGATATCTCACCACACTGTTTATTGTGTGCGTCACAGGTGCCGCAGTTGGATAAATCTGTTGGCTGCTTCACTGTCTTGGCAGCTTACATAGCACATTCTTGTACCAGGAATGGTACTGCCAGAAGAAAACTTTCAGGCTAGATCCATCTGAATCTTTGGAGTCCTGTGTCCAAAGTGTGTGGTGTCCTCTGCAATAGGGACTTATCTTCCACCTCTGAGAGGTAACTAAGAGCAAGAGTAACAGCCTGTGTTGTTTTGAGAGTCATGGTGTTGGGGTTGAAGTTAGTCTATGGCTCTTATGTCAGACGAACTGGCATAATTTCAATATACATATTTATTTTACACACACACACACACACACACACACACACACACACATATAACCCCTCTCTCTCTCTCTCTCTCTCTCTCTCTCTCTCTCTCTCTCTCTCTCTCACACACACACACACACACACACACACACACACACACATACTGCCCCTCATCAAATAAGCTCTTTTTTGCAGTAATGGAGGCTCTTGCAGAAAACATGACTGTCATCAAATCATTTACAAGATTTTTAAAAAACAAAATCTGTCTCATATATTAAACAAGACAAACACTTCCCTCAGCCTGGGAGATATGTTTAGAATCACTGGGTGAATTTGTATTTATCAACAGCATAGAGGGGTACCGCCCCCTTGTGGTTCCTGTCTGTACTGCAGCATGGCTTTCTCTGAATGTGATAATTTATCCTGTGGTAGACAGGGTAACATTGTGGTCTGGATGGGAATGTAAGAATGTTACACCACAAGCTTTCTGCAGAGTTTACCAGGGCATCTCAGGCTGAAAAAGTGGGTATTAGCTTTGTCATCTGTTTGACATGTGAGGGCAAGAGGGGTCCCTATGTTTCCCCAGTGTTTGAACGTAATGTCTATCCTACTTCTCTTTATGATAGTGTAAATATCTTACAACTTACTGTTAGCATGTCAAGGGATGTCCTGAGATCCTTTGTCTTAATGTATGGTCACTGTTTCCCTGGAACTGAGAATGTACCTCTTGATGAGATACTTTCATCTGTCTCTTGTTTTTCCTATTAACTGTGCTACAATTTTTTCTGATTTTTTTGTTTTGTTTTTTGCAATTTTTAAATTAACCCAGGAGTTCTTTAGTAAACCTTCAGGACACAATTTTACTATTTAGGAGAGTCACAAAAGGTCATCTCAAGAAAGTATATAATATGACTGTAATATTATTGTGTGTCTATTGAATTTCAAGTATGTACATATAAATAATAAAAATCCTCTTTCAACGGGAAAACAATAATGACACTGTTAATGAAAATTCCTTAGAGTTTGCCCTTTGTAGGTTATAACCAAAGTCATACTCATACTGTTATGAACTTTACCAACAGAAACATCCATAATGCATGGATTTGGGGAATGTTATCATCCCACTTGTCCTTAGTTTGCTGAAATTATAAAACAGAAGTCCCAAATCAAAGAGGATGTTCTGTTATAAGTTAGTGATCCAAGTAATTAGAAATATGATTTTATGTAAAAAAGGGGAGGAAATGGATTATAACAAATTAAAAAGGTTTTATATAGAAATCAAAGAATATGTATAGTGAAGAGACAACCTACGGAATAAGAGAATATTTTCAACTATTCATCTGTCACAGGATTGGTCTGAAAACAACAAAAGAAGAAGTTACACATTTAATATTGTACAAAATATCTGAACAGAACAGCAACGAAACACAAATGGCCAAGAAGCAGACGAGGAATGCCCAGTGTCTTTGGTGAAATGCAAACCAGAACCACACTTAGACACCAGGTCACTCACTGTGTCAAAGCCATGGTGCTGATGAGGGTGTGTGGTAACGGGATGCAGGAGTGCTGATGGGAGAAGGGTGTTAGTCAATGAGCCACCGCAGCAAGCCTTGTGAAATACTCCAGGAAATCAAAGGCAAAGCTAGAGTTTATTCTCCTTCTGGAAACAAACTCAGAGAAGATGAATTTGGCATGCCATAGTCATACACACATGTTTGTGTATCTCTAGTCATAGCAGTTTAGATTAGAAGTCAGCTTAGATTATCATCAGCAAATGGGCAGGCAGGAGTGTAGTATCACAAAGAATACTACTCAGGAAAAGCTAGAATAGAACTGTCATTTTCAGAAGAAGTGATGGACCTGGAGGACATTAAGTAAAAAAAAACAACAAACAAAACAAAAACAAAACAAAACAACAACAACAACAACAAAAAAGACACACACTCCTACCCCCATGCCACCCTGCAAAAATCTAAACTAAACTAATAAATAAATAAGTAAGTAAATAAATAAATAAATAGAACCCACACAAGTATCTTGTATTCTCCTGAAAGCCTAGAGGGCTTGGGGGGGGGGGATGTGCAAAAAAAGGGAGGGGAGGTTTGATTAGGGGATACTGTAGGCATGTATGGGAACATGTCTCTGAACCTTAATGACACCTAAATTAATATACCAGTGAAATAAATGTTGTAGGAAAATATGCTTTAGCCTTTTTTTTTTTTCAACTTGACACAAACCAGCATCACGTGGAAAGAGGTTAGCCTCAACTGAAAAGTTACTTCCATCAGATTGGCCTGAAACCAAGTGTGTGGTCCATCTTCTTGAATATTGATTGCTACGGGAAGGCCAAGCACTGTTTGGGGTGTACCACCTCCTGGAAGGGTTCTAGGATTGTATGTAAATGCGATGAATGAGCACTCTCATCAGAAGATGGGAAAAAAATTAGTTCGTAAAGAATGAATGCTGTGATCTAGGCAAGGATGGATCACTGATCTTGTCACCACACACATAGACTTCCGTTCACCTGGATCCTACTTGCTCCTTCCTAGGCCAGGCTCTTTCCTCACTAAGGGTATGCTGCTATTCTAGCTCGTATGCTATCCAAATCTGATTTTTTCTTATCATTAAAGGCACTTGGTCTTCTTACATGTCCCCTCCCATCATAGCAACTTCAGTACACTTCTATATATAGCACATCACAATGTGGCATCAGGGAGCATGCTTCCCTGCTTGGGGGAACTAACTTTGCATAAGTTTTCCTTTTCCCAGTGTGTAAACCAGGGCCTGAAAAAACTCTTAAAGGCAGAACCAGACTTAGATGTTTGTTTCTTTGCCTCCCTACTATGCAGGGGCTCTCAGCCCCAGCTGTAGAAAGAGAGGCTTAGGTAAAGTGCTTAGAGGGTTTCTTAGACTAATGTCTGATACGTGCTCACTGTCCTGGAACTGGAGAGTTGTAAGGATGATTTTGGCCTCTCAAGGAGCCAACTAGACCCCAGGGCTGCACAAGGGACAGATGGGACCTTCCCTCATTCTGCACACAGGCTGAACAAAGTCTGGCATTTCAGCATCCTGCTGTTCTCTGGCCCAGCTTAAGGAGCTAAAGACAAACCAACAGAAATGACACGATTAAAGGGGGCTCTATTTCCAGTTACCAGCAGGCACTCATTATGGAGTGACATAATCCACATATCATCTGCTGGTGGGGTCTAGGAAGCAGCTCTGAGGGTTTGTGTCAGGGCTGCAGGTGCCCGCCGCACACTGTGCATCTGTAGCACAGAAGTACACAGCAGTGTCTTCAGACTGAGCCGCAGTGATGGACAGGGAGCTGCTCTGGCTGGAGGGGTCAAGGGTGGCTCTTAATCTTCCATTGCGCTTCTCTCTCTCATTTGAACGTATTAAGATTAGCAGGGCAGGGCCTCCGCCTGAGTCCTGTCTGTACCACTGTACAACAGTTGTGTAAGTCTTGTAACTGCAGTTTATGGTGACATCGTCACCCTCCTGGATGCTCAGAGCCTGAAGATTCTCTTCTCCCCGTTGGCTCTTCGCCCCTACATAGAAACACAGGCCAGAGAACAAGAGTCAGTGGATATGTTTTCAAATTGCATTTCCGAATGAACATGTCTCAGCCACATGTCCTCTGAACTCAGGTCTCCTTATTCCTATCACTACCAGCCCCAAACTTACAGGCCACTTGAAACCATAGAGTCACCAAAGATACTCCCAGGAACCTGTTCATTCTTCTTGCTTTATTGATGTCACAGGAAATGCTGTGCTGCACCCTGAAGTGGAGCCTGCTTCCTAGGACAGAAGAGTCCCTTCTGGCTGATGAGTTTATATGTAATCTTTCCTCCAGCTGAGTCTCTGGTTTTTGCTTAGCCAATCAGAGACAGGCTTGGTTCAGCACCCTCATCCAACCCCAACTGCAACCCCCATCTTTCTGACAGAGAGGCACTGCCATCTAGTGGTGAGCACAGCATTCTGCCATTGGAACTCAAGTGTTCTATAATGGAGAAGTGCAGAAGTGATTGCAGCCCTTACAAGCCGGTTTTACTCTGTCTTCTTCCAGCACAGAGAGAGAATGCATAGATTAATTATGGTAAGAGGTCAGTGGAGAAGAATACTAAGTTCCAGAATTTACAGAATACTTCTGAATCGCCTTGCTAGTGTTTCTAAGTGTCTTAGGTAAGGTTTTACTGCTGTGAACAGACACATGATCAAGGTAGTTCTTATAACAACATTTAGTGGGACTGGCTTACAGGTTCAGAGATTCAGTTCATTATCATCAAGGCAGAAGCATGGCAGTGTCCAGGCAGGAACGGGGCAGGAGGAGCTGTTCCAGAGGCAGCTAGGTGAAGATTGGCTTCCAGGGAGCTAGGATGCACTGTGGTCATTAAAGCTCATGACCACAATTACACACTTCTTCCAACAAGGTCACACCTACTCCAACAAGGTAAAGCCTCCTGATAGTGCCACCCCCTGGGTCAGGCATATTCAAACCACCACACTAAGCAACTGCAATCCCTGAAAATGTATCTGCGAGGGCAGAAGGTCGGCTCACTGGGTAGTGTTTGCTGTGCAAACCTGATGGCTTGAGTTCATTCCACAGACCCAAAGTGAATGGACAGCACCAATGGGAGCTTCATTTTCATGTGTGTTCATATTATATATAATCTTACAAAAAGACATAAGGAAATTAAATCAATGTCAATTTCGTTACATTTCTATCAAATAAAGATTGGGTGAAGTAAATGTATCTGAGAATTTGCCTGTGGGGGAAAAATTAGACAATGCTAGAAAAGGGCTCTGGAGGAGCTTGGATTTTCAAATGAGTGGGAGAGGATGGAAAGCACTTTGTAGTTTACACTGAACATGAGGCTACTGCTGCCCAATAACACAGCTTTTTAAAAAAACTACTATCACCCTCCGTTTGAACAAATACTCCTTTCTTTGTAAATAGTATGGCAAATAAAACAAATGTTACGAAAAGTTTGTTTAGCTTGACATATTGATACTAGCAAGACATAGAAAGAGGTGAAAATGGGAATAGCAGCTCCTCCAGGTAACAACCTCTGCGTTATAAATAATAGAAGTTAAAAATAACGTAAGGGATGTGTATAACACACACACAGGGCTTTTACTGGATAGGTGAGGTCATCAAAAGTCCAATCAAAGAAAAAGTGTAATATCCCTCCCCCACCAGCCTACTCCAAGCTGTGTGCAGACCAGCCATAGAAAGCCACACACAGTGTGGCTTTCATGGTCTTGCTAAATCACACCTGAGCTACTCTGGTGCCCTGCTGTGTGTCGCTGTGCCTCTGCCGGGGATGGGACGACCAAGGGCCAAGACATTCCAGAACACCCTGGACCCCTGGCTCCACCCGATTCACCTGCCTACAGCTGGGACATCCCTCAATACTTCAGGCTTCGCACCAAATTCCAGGTTCCTGCATAGAACTGACTGGGGGTGGGACCTTCCCTCTTAAAACCAAAGAAGAATCCTAAATAAAATTAGACACTTTGAATGGAGTGATTCATCTTGGTGTCCATTTTCTCCTCCCACCCTAGTCTCGTTCCAGGCCCTATTCGTCTTCCAGGGAACCCAGTCTGATTATGGGGGAACCACAGATGGTCCGGACCCCCCCCAAAAAAAGCATCATCACTGTCCTACAGAAGACAGTGGTCCACATTCCTCCAAGTCTCTAAGCATGGCCTGTGGATATAGCTCAGTTAATTGGGTACACGCATGTGGCCTTTGGTTTGTTTTCTTCTACCATACAAACTTGTCATGGTGCACTTACCTATGGTTCTACCATCTCTGAGATAGATACAGGAGAATCGGGGACTCAAGATGATCCTCAGTTATTCAACAAGAGGGAGGAAGGTCAGCCTGGGATACAAGGAATCCTGTCTCCAAAAACAAATGAACAGACAGACAAAGAAGCAATGACAAAGAGGTCATATCCCAGCATCCCAGGATCTTGCAGTTGCTCTTTACATGTTGGTCCTTTCTTTTTCATTTACTCCTACATACACCACAACCACCACTGTGGGGGAGCCATACCATTATGTCAATGGAATGGCTCAAATGATAAATAGTTCTGACCTCCCACACACTCATCTCCCCTGAACAGACATAACATGTAGGAGGAGCGAGCTCCACTGCTTCAACAGAAGCAAGGACACGTGGCTTGCTTGTCAGTGGCATATCTAAATTGCAGCACTACACATCCTTCTAAACCAGCCATTTTGATGCTTGCTTGGTCCGTGTTAAATGGACAGAGGACATGAACAGCAGAGAAATGCCGGGCTGAGATGACTCATAAGGTAAATCCCACAAAATACGAGTGAAGACCACTCACACAAATTTTTTGGTCGAATTAAGTAAGCTTTATTTTCTGTCACAAGGAGATGTCATCCTAAAGAGGGATTTGATAAAATAGTTTTGAAATAGAAAAAAATAAAAGTGGTTAGTTTATACAATTCCTCCTAATGGGGCTACAAACCCCTTCAGCTCCTTGGGTACTTTCTCTAGCTTCTCCATTGGGGACCCTGTGCTCCATTCAATAGATGACTGTGAGCATCCCCTTCTGTATTTGTCAGGCACTGGAAGAGCCTCTCAGGAGACAGCTATATCAGGCTCCTGTCAGCAAAATCTTGTTGGAATGAGTGCATATCATGTGTGTTCTTTTGTGATTGGGTTACCTCACTCAGGATGATATCCTCCAGATCTATACATTTGTCTAAGAATTTCATAAATGCATTGTTTTTAATATCTGCATAGTATTCCATTGTGTAAATGTACCACATTTTTCTGTATCCATTCCTCTGTTGAGGGACATCTGGGTTCTTTCCAGCTTCTGGCTATTATAAATAAGGCTGCTATGAACATAGTGGAGCATGTGTCCTTATTACCCCCAGATCTCCCTGGGACTAAACCACCAATCAAAGAAAACACATGGTGGGACTCATGGCTCTAGCTGCATATGTAGCAGAGGATGGCCTAGTTGGCCATCAATGGGAGGAGAGGCACTTGGTCCTGTGAAGGTTCTATGCCCCAGTATAGGGGAATGTCAGGCCCAGGAATCAGGAGTGGGTGGGTTGGGGAGCAGAGGGTGGGGAGAAGACAGGGGATTTTTGGAGAGGAAACTAGGAAAGGGGATAATATTTGAAATGTACATAAAGAGAAAATAATAATAATAATAATAATAATAATAATAATAATAATAATAATAATAATAGAGTGGTTTGCTTTCCCAGTGAGACTTCTTTGGAGGACCTTAAGGTTTCCTTTGGAAGTGGTTAACAGTTAGGAATTGCTTCGGAGTTAGGGAGGAGGGTACATGTCTATTTCTCCTTTCAGTTCTAGGACCTCATTTGATGCAGACCCTTGCAGGTACTGACAACCAGTAATCTTTTTTTTAATTATTTTTTATTAGATATTTTCTTCATTTACATATTAAATGGTATCCCGAAAGTCCTCACAAGAGACAGTTATATCAGGGTCCTTTCAGCATAATCTTGTTGGCATATGCAATAGTGTCTGCGTGTGGTGGCTGATTATGGGATGGATTCCCGGGTGGGGCAGTCTCTGGATGGTCCATCCTTTCATCTTAGCTCCAAACTTTGTCTCTGTAACTCCTTCCATGGGTATCTTGTTCCCTATTCTAAGGAGGAATGAAGCATCCACGTGTTGGTCTTCTTTCTTCTTGATTTTCTTGTGTTTTGCAAATTGTATCTTGACAACCAGTAATCTTAAAATGGTAAAATTTGCTGTTAACTAGAAATCATGAAAATGAAGAAATGTTTTTATTAGGAAAATAGGCACAATTCTATTGTTACTTCTAGAGGGAGCATATTAGATTTCATTGAAAAAATATAGTTTTAAAACAAATATATGTTAAAAGTAAAAAAAAAAAAAAAGAATTAGAAAATAGTAGGAATTACATAGCTCCCACAGCTGCAAGGTTAGAGTGTCCTAGGATTTTGGTTATGTAGAAACTTCGCAGACCATTTAAAAAATTTTGGCAGGACATCTTATCTTATTAGAGTAGAGGTCAGAACACAGGGTGTGGAACATGTCAAATTCCAGAAAATGGGTCAAGCTATAGTCAAACTTAAGTTTTACAGAAAACATGGATGAACTCATTTTGACCTTGTAGTAGATGGCTTCTAATCTCACGATGGAGTCAGGCTGGCCCATCAATATCATAAGTGGAATGCAGCAGGATGGTAGGGAGATTGGTCAGACAGCCCAGAAGAGAGAAAAGTTGAAATAAATGAGTTGCTTATTTCTGAAATTATCATTTAAAATTATAAGACTGTAGACAGTTGAGGGATGATGAATTTGTGTGTGTGTGACAAGTGTGAAACGGCCTACTCCATGGGCAGTGCCTCCGTGCCTTTTATGAAAGACACAGTTCCAACCTTCAACTTGGACCCAGTACTGAAGAAGAAAAAAATGAAGATTACTAATTTCACATGTATTTCCAGACAAGGTGACAAAGGAAAGGGTTTGATAAAGCTTTCTGATCTAGTCAAAGAAGGCTCTGATAGAGATGTCCGAACTTGCTTCAAACCATGAGTAGATTTCTTAGTGCAAAAGAGGCCCCTTGCAAACTTTATATGCCCCAGTTCAGGGGAATGCCAGGGCCAAGAAGTGGAAGTGGGTGGGTAGGGGAGTAGGGCGGGGGTGGGGGGAGATGCATATTGTAGCTTTGGGCACAGTTTCTATCAATGTGATTGGAGAGTGTACCAAATGTGGGTGACAAGATTAGAAGTGTATATTAGAGCGGTTAATAGCAGTCCAGAGCTACCTAGAGTCTATGATTCAATAACGACCTACCTCGGATCAAAAATTAAGGACTGGCCAAGAAGCCATAATTTGGCCACAGTGCAGGGTAAGGAAAGGACCAGTGAAGAAATTTTGGAGAGCAGAAAGATTGGACACCAAGGAGCCAAAAAGTCCAGGTGTTAGAAAAATCAGAAAATGTATAGGGATTGATAGCCTCACTCTCAGTGGCCAAGAAAAGACCCCATCAGCTGGAAATAATCTGGTGTCTCAGCCTGAGGCCATCCAGACTTTGGAACCACAGATCTGCCATTCCTGGCTGCTAGAAAACCCTGAAGTTTCAGGAGAGAGCAGGAGATCTATATTCGTCTCACTGAAGCAGGATAACTAATTCTTAGGGGGTTTTGAAAGCACAAAGGACCAATACCTGTGCCAGTAGGATCTCAGGGCTGTGGTGTGCATGCTTCTAATGCACTTGAAATATATCCCTAAAGCAAACATTAGGTGCCTCATGACAGCCAATGCAGAGAGATTTAGGAGGGTGAGAAAATCTGCCTGGTCCACAGAATGCTGTAGTTGCTTGTATTGTAATGCTAATTTTGTTCCCCTCCAAAAAAACTGCAGGTAGCTTCAGGAAACCTGCCCCTAGTTGGCTCTGATTAGTAAATAAATAGCTGGAGAGGACAGAGAGGCAGGATTTTAGAATTCCTGGGCTTGGGACTTGGAGGGAAGAAAGAAAAAGGAGATCCACCATGCCCTGAGCAAGGCCTGAGAAGAGTGCAGGACAGAGAGGCACAGCCACCACGTGAAGGAGGTTGGAGAGCACATCCCTGAGGGCAGCCCAACTTGGTCCAGGGCAGCCAAGAGAGAACATTGGATTAGTAAGAAATAATTCGGGATTAACCGCATGGAGGTTAGGCAGTGGCCCAGCTATTTGCTGTCTAAAGCATATTAAAATATAAAGGCTGAGTGTGTGTTGTTCTTTCAGGAGCACAAACCATTGAGGGAGGTAGTGAAACCCTCCGCCAGGAATAATTATTTCATCAGAATGCAAAGGCTAAATGCATGCAGCAGAGGAGCCTGGTACACAAAGAAGAGACACATTCAGCAGGAAAACATCTTTGTTAGGCATCAGACACTTGCTCAGTAATAGCAGAAAGTTTAGGAAAGAATATGAGTCCCCAAGTTCAATAACCATCTGCCCATGATATACCCGAGACTCTAGCTGTCCGGTACCCCATAAAAAGAGGCTGCACCAACACCTCATCATTTCCTTTTCTTTCTTTCTTTCTTTCTTTCTTTCTTTCTTTCTTTCTTTCTTTCTTTCTTTCTTTCTTTCTTTCTTTCTTTCTGCATTTGTTTATCCCTTGTGAATTCCGTTTTAAGCCACACATTTATCAGGAACTTTCTCTATATTTTAAAAGCTTATATTTTTCATTTCTTTTAACAATTATTTTGTTACTCCTGGAGCATTTCGTACACCCTCCCATTTCCACCTCCAAACCAAACATCTCTCTCTCTCTCTCTCTCTCTCTCTCTCTCTCTCTCCACTTATTGTTTCTTTTACTCCTCTCCTTTGTATCCCACTAAGTCCAATTCTTTCCATCCACATTCAGATGGGTGTGGGGCCATCCAGTGTAGCACTGCATACCCACCAGTAACCACGCCCTCAAAGACTCCTCTCGCTCCCTCAGCAGGCATCAAGAGCCAATGGCTCCTCAGTGAGGCCTGGGAGCTCCCCTCCCCCGTTGATGTACAGATTTTGGTTGGCTTGCTCTTGCATAGGTTTGTGTTTTGCATGTAACAGCAGCTGCTGTGAGTTTGTGAGTGTGACAGTTGTGTCAGGCCCAGAAGACAGCATTTCAAAGCACTCCCTCCACATTTTGTCACGGACATTCTTTCTTCAGTCTCTTCCTCTGTGTCCCTTGGGTCCTGGTAGGCTGGGTAAGGTGTCCATGAGGGGTGAGCACTCACTACTTCATTCTCAGGACTTTGACCAGTGTTATGTCTTCTCTGACTGTTGCCCACTGCAAAGACAGGACTGTGGATACAAACACACGTATTTAGATCGCAATCTGACAGCAAAGTGTAGTAAAATAAGTATGGTGGATTGTACTAGAGCACCTACAGTAAAAGGTGGACCCTCCCCACCCCCAGCCACGTGCTTTGTGTTTTACACATTCACTTATTTTTATTTTTAGGTGTATGGGTGTTTTCCCTTCATGTATGTCTATGCCTCACATGTACTCAGTGTCCATGGAGCCCAGAGGAGGGTGTTGGATTCTCTGAAACTGGAGGTTACAGATATTAGCTGCCATGTAGGTGTTGGGAAATGCTCTGTCTTTCTAGTTTCACAGCAGGATCTGGCAAGGGTTATAGTACCAAGCATGACATCCTCACCTTGGTGTGTTAGGGGTGGGTGTACTAGGACAATACAATGCTTATAAACATGTCTGTATCTAAGAAGAGTGCTATACACAGGTGCTAGTCCAGAGGAATTCCAAGGGTAGGAACAGGCCCAGGGGGAGGGAAAAGGAACCTTCAGTGCTACTCCTGTCTATTTAACAGCTTAGACACAGCTGAGGATGTCTTCCTGCTCCATCAATAGGCCAGACACATGTGCCCGCCCTTGCTGTGGCCCACTGTGGTCAGGACTGACTGTGCTTGAGACATCAATGCCCACAGCACTTTCTATATGGATGACAGCCTTCTTTGTTCATTCCTTTTGCTCTGTAACTTTTACGAGTTCAGGACACGTGGCTTAAAATGTTCTCATTGCCCTTGTGAGCTTTTCCCAGTTCAGGTTAGAATGTAACTTGTTCAGCTCATGTTTGAGCAGTTATATGGGTGAGATTTTATGTGTTTATCTTTCTGATGCTATCGGATGCTAGGCAGAGGCACAGCTCCCAGCAATCCAGAGATCTTCCTAATCTGGCTCTTGTGATCGTTCTGCTGCCTCTTCTAAACTGTTAGCTGAGCCTTAGCTCTCTCTCTCTCTCTCTCTCTCTCTCTCTGTGTATGTTCCAAGTTGGACATTTGTGTTTCAGGATGGAATATAGGCTGAGAAATGAAGATTAACACCAAAGTCCAGACCCGTGAGGCCCAAAGCTGACTGAGGGAGAAAAACTGCCAACTCTAGAAAGACACATTGAACTAGATAGATGTTTTTTTGAGCTTCCTGATGTCTTGTGACTGCAAAAGGCCACACCCACCCAGCTGAAGGTTTGTGTGCCGGCTGCTGGTGTGTGGGGAGCAACGTGGTTCCATAGCACAGAGATAAGTGCCTGAGTCTGTGATCTGGGAGGAGGAAATGTGCAAAGAGCTGCGACGTTCATTACTGGCTGCCGTGGATGTCAGTCGTCCACCTCTCTGCTTTGTCCAAGAAGGATTGTACAACAGTCTGTCGAGGCTTCCCCTAGGATGCTGGTAAAACCACTGCATATTGTTCAAAGTTGTGGAATAGGTGCACTGCAGCTCTGCGTTCTCCCCCTCCTGCAGAAGCAAGGACGCAGGACTCTGCTGCACCTGCTGCCCTTTCACCCCTGATTAGAAACAGAGAAAGAGACACAGATGGCTGTCACTGCAGTGTCCACAGAGCCCTGAGCACACCCATGTCCTCTGAGAAGGTGGGAGCTCTGCAGGACTCCTGAGCTGCTCTCCCCACCCCTCCATGTGCTGAGCCAGATCCTCTCAGCTGCCCTGAATGCTGACAGCCAGACTCACAGCAAACCTGGGTGCACAGAAGGCCCAGCAGAGAGCACAGCAGCTTCTTCATGGTGCTTGTGTGGCTGCTGGAGACAGAAGCTGGTAACCAGCCCCTGGGCTGTGGTGTCAGGGTGGTTATTGAAGTGTCCCCTCCTTCTTCTGCAACCAGTCAGCTCCACCCAGGAACCCTGCCAGGCCAGCAGCCCCTGCTGAGTTCCCTCCCAGCCTTCAGAGCCTGTAGCTCCTCCCAAGCCAGACCTGGCTGAGAGTCTGGGTGGAGTGCAGTAGAGGGGAGAGGGACATTTTGAGATAACTCTGGGATTATAGGCAGTGTGAGTGATTTTTGAGGAAAATTGTCTCAGCTCTATAACAAAGGACTCAAGAACACTAAAAAAAGAAACAACTTAAATATTTATACCAGGAAACAGATGCATGTTCTGACTGAAGAATCTTTACTAACCTATGAATTAAATACAGTGAGAGGCATTTCAATCATGCAAACTAAAGCACATCTGTTTCTAGTGACTTCCTATTCGTGGAGTAGATGCAATGTGTTGTGCCAAATCCATTGGTATAAAAATATCTCTTACAGTCCAAGAGACTGGAACTTTCCATGAAGGCTGCTATCCTAGAGTATACTCAGCCTGTTTATTTAACCTGCCTTTAAAAGAACAGTGTGGCAACCAACCTTATTTGCCCTGGGTTCCTCTCTAATCAAGTTTTACTACCTATGTTAATGCATAGCTGTGATCTTAAACTATGCATACCTCAATGTCCCTGACCCAGAGTAAGGCACATGTATATGTATGCTATGGTAATAAATGCCCAAAATAGCAAACATACATTGAAATCAATCTTATAAAATAATATCTGCTATGACTGTGAAAGACAAGATATACATATTGTTTAATAGTGTTTGATGGCTTGGTACCATTTGGTGTAGGTTGGAGTCAATGACATATTCCTTTATAAAATTCTTTTAAAATGTATGTAAAGTATCCCTCATTCTTTCCCCAAGAGATGCTTTCTGTGCTGTTCAATATAGAACAGAAGCCCTTTGTGGGAGATATACCTATACAGGCACAGACACAGGGACAAATGAGACCAAGTGTTTAGGAGACACAGGTATAGATTCACACGACAGACAGATACAGACATGGAGTGATGGAAATCACAGGAAGGCAAAGCAGAGAATTTGAATCAAGACTTTTCCTTAAATTACACCAAAGGGAGTGCCTTGTGCTTTCTTTTCCAAAAAGGCAACATTGAAACACTTTGGGTACACTGCGGCTATTATGGATGTGTTCAGATACACACAGTGTTTATTTTAATAGATACTTTAATTGTAAAAAGGGTTTGTGAGAGTTTGCTTGTTAAATGCCCCTGTAAGAAGAAAGTGGAAAGGGGAAAACTAATGCAGGAGTGCTGCATTTCAGAGTGACAGGAGACAGTGGCAGTGTGCCATTGGCACTTGGCGACTGCAGGAAATAGTGTACTGTGCTTCCATAATGACAGAGAAGTGTGTTTTAAAGTTTTTACTATAAATACAGTTGAAGGAGAAGTGAGACTAGTCATGTAAGGCAAAACAAGAATTTGTTCAAAATTAACTCACAGTCAACTTTACTCCATCTCAGTCCATCACTGAGAAGGGTCCTGTAGGATAATGGGTAGCATCTTGAGTTGGGTAAAAATCTCATCCTTCAGGAATCAGATCCTTCTTTTGCAAATGAAAAATAAGTGAACAGCAGCCGTCTGTCCCATAGGAATGAAGCACTACCCAAGATTCCACTTTCTCTGACTGTTGCCTTCAGGAACCATGACAATCCTGAGGCTGGGACCCTGGTCTCTTCTGCAAGTGTCAGGTTGTGTCCAGCTCTGCAACTTGTGCCTCAGGGCAGAGGAGCACCCAGCTTCCTCAGTCAGGGGATCCTCAGGTGGAGAGATGTTCACCCTTCGTGCACTGAATCTGAAAGCCCCCCATGCCTGAGACAAGCCGACTTTCTGTGTGAGCTTCAGGAGGCACTGCAGACGAAGGCGAGGGTGTCACACATGGAGGGAAGGACCCTGAGGGACAAGGGATGAGCAGCTGCTCCTCAGCTCCAGAGCAGCTGCTGTACATGCACAGATGCAGCCATCAGGCTGGGGCATCATCATCCTCCTGTAGCATCAGTGCTGTGTGGGGAACCCAGCCACAGGAGGCTCTCTGTTCAGAGTGAAGCCACATGGTGTTCTTTCTGTGAAGATGGACTGAAGCAGAGTGACACTGAACAGTAGGGTTACTCCGAGTCTCAGTATGCACAGCAAAGTCACCAAGGCAAGCAGGATGGGGAGAGGCGGATAGAGGGATGTCCATACCTTCTCCACAGCAACATTGTTCAAACTATTAGGAACGTGTCAGTCTTGGCAATCTGCCTGTCTCTGGTGTCTGAGATTCTTTTTGTCACTCTCTAATATTTGTTCAGTCAAAACAATGATTTAAATTGTAGAGAACTTAGGTTTTGGTGTCTGTGATCCAATCTATATAAAAGCCCTTTCCCAGATAGAGAGCAGCGCTCCCTAGGGGTAGGACTGAGAAACAAAATTTTACAATTTCTGTGTGCTTTCTCACAACTGTCCTACGACTGAAGTTCAAAGCTTCATGATTGTAAGCAGAGCAAGCTCTGTGCTTTCTACAGCATGAAATTTGTGACCTTTTCAAAAAGGAGAGTATAGAGTTATAAACTGAAAATGGACACAAACTGTTTCAGTTTGAGACAATTACAACACCCACCTTTACACCTTTCAAAGGAAAATGTCAGAAAAAAAATCTCAGTATTCAGAAAATCACATGCTATTTTACTGCTAACGTCTAAATGACATAATCAAGGGGCACCTAGAGTAAACAATTTGATTATTACTGCTAGGGATAAAGACTGCATTTTCTTCTCCCACCCCCCCACAGGAAAAGTGACAAATGTGTTGTCACAAGAAGAGCTAGTTAGGAATTATTCAGCCAAAATCAGTTACCAACGTGTCTCAAGAAAACACCATGTGTTAGACAGCCTGCTACAGGTAACTTTATTTTGATAAACTCAAAGTCAAATTCATCATGTGTCAGACTGATTAGAGGCTGTTACTTAGGCAAAATCTTGTGGCCTTTCTTATGAAATGTAACCTAATTCCAGGGTGAAATCTGCCACATTCTAGATCTTTCCAACAGTAGGAAACTATGCAGTACTTGCACATCAGGTGGCAGACATTGAAAGCATCACCTTCCAATTCCAAGAAGTCACTCTGTTCCCCTTACCAGTCCCTCTCCCATCCAGTTCCCTCTCTTCATCTAGCTCAGATAACTATTTTATTTCCACTTTTGAGTGAGATTCAGGCATCTTCTCTTGTGCCCTCCTTATTTAGCTACTTTGGGTCTGTGGATTGTAGCATGGGTATCCTGTACCTTATGGCTAATGTCCACGTATCAGCAATTACATACCATGCATGTCCTTTTGGGTCTGGATGATATTTACCTCACTCAGGACGATTGTTTTCTAATTCCATCCATTTGCCTGCAAATTTCATCATGTGCTTATTTTTAATAGCTGAGTAGTATTCCATTGTGTAAATGAACCATGATTTCTTTATCCATTCTTTGGTTGAGAGACATCTGGGTTGTTTCTAGTTTCTGGCTTTTTACAAATAAAGCTGCTATGAACATAGTGGAGCAAGTACCTTTTCTTGCCTCAGAGGGAGAGGTTGTGCCTAGCCCTGCAGTACCTTGATGTGTCAGGATGGGTTGTAGGGTTGGGGTGTAAAGTGAATAAATAAATATATAATGAAGAAAAAAGAAGTCGTCCTAAGCCTTAGCAGGTACCATTCAGTGGGGCCAAAGGAAGGAACCAAAGGACAGAATCCTCTTCAGACAGATCTGGGTAAGGTAGCATCGAAGAATGAGAGCAGGAAAAAATATTGGAGGCAGAAAAGGAGTAGAGATGCACACTCCAACTGGAAACTGCTTGGAAATAAGTCATGACTTTGAGTTAAGTAACCAGACAGGAAATCAGTCAGAATGTAAAACCGTAGCTTAAGGCTTTGAAATCTTGGTGACGACTCCTAACCGTACAGCAAAGAGACTGTGGGTCATAGGAATCAGTCCATTCATTCATGTTAGCCATATCTGAAACATGTTTACGGCCGCTTTATCATCACTTGACAAATAAACATTATAATTGAGAGAAATGTGAAAAGGGAAATCCTTCAAAATATTTTACCTTTTGAGAAGAATATGTAACTTTAGACCATTTGAATATCTCTCTGGGCTCTTCTTAGTCCTTGAACATGGCTGTGTAAAGGGGTCTGATTAATCTTTCTCCAAGCATAAGGAAGTATTCTAGATTTTTTTTATCATATAAATGTTCCAAAATGAAAAATGCTTTTTAAAAATTGGTATAGTCATTTATTTCTTGAATGACATCATTTTTATTAAATATTTTATTTGAAATTCTCATGTTCATATAAATGTGATTGGATCTAATCACCACATATTCACACTTTATATCCCTGTCCTATCTAACACTACTTTTCCTCCTAATTTCAGGCACTCTCTCTCCACTTAGTTTATTTAGTGTTGTCAAGTATGTGAATGGCCGCGGGACCACTTAGTGGGCCATAAGTAGCCCCTAAGGGTCCCCAGCCCTGAAGGAAAGTGACTTGAGTTTCCCAGTAGCCCTCAATTGCCAATAACTTCTCAACTAGGGAAGGATGTCATGAGCCTGTCCCCGTTCACACTGGGATTTTGTCCAGCTTACTCTTATGTCAGTCTTGGGCATGAAATTCTAGCCACTGAGAGTTCATGTGTGCTATTGTACTGTCATATCCAGCAAATACTGTCCCTACAAACAGTCAGTCTTCCCGACTCTTACAATTTTTCTTTCCCCTCTTGTGCTATGATACCTGTACTTTTGGGTGACTAGAACAATGTAATGCCTCATTTACAAGTGAACACTTCACAATCTCTTATGCACACCAAAGGAGAGCTTGTTTCTGTATTAATAGCCAACTACTAAAAGAAGACATTTCTCCAATAACAATTGAGAGATGCACTCATCTGTGGGTATAGGATGAGAATTTAAGGCACAGTTTATTGTTAATTCTATTTAGAAGAATAAAATAGTATTAGGCTCTCTCTTAGGGCCTATGACTTACCAAGGCATGGGGTTTTGTCCAAGTTAGTGGTACTAGGCAGAGATTCCATGCTGAGTATGGCTTTAAATACAATCAGAAACCATGTGATTATTCCCATAACATTTGTGCCACGATTTCACCAGTGAACATATTTATGGTTTCTGGATAACTAGGATCTGAAGAATCAGCTGTACTTAGCAAAAGACCTGAACCAGTGAGATGAAAACTGCTTTACTGTAACTATTGATTCTGGTTAGCTAGGGCTGAGTAATTAGCTATGATTAAAAAGAGACAAGCATCACTGGGGTAAAAATTTCCTAGGGAGGATTTCGTCAGTATCAGCACAAAGAAGCTCTGTTCTAGAAAAGGCCAAAGCCACACCTCAAGCTGGGAGCCAAACTTAGTAATGTGCAAGAGCCTCCCATGTGGTGTTGATTTTGGTGGAATGGAAGCTGCTGGATTGAAGATATCATGGAGAGACACATGCATGGTTTGAGTCTTTGAAGAGGAAAGGAGAGGCCGTTGGTGAAGGTGTAGCCTGACTTTGAATGGAGACCCCAGCATATTGGAGATGCCAGGACTGAGGGATGACTACCAAGAACTGAGGCAGATAGGTAGTGAAGCAGACCTGAGCCTAAGAGATAAGCTATCTAAATTGTGGAGCTCTGAGGCTATCCAAGCCCTTGGGAGCCCAAAGATTATGACTGAGTCTTAGATACTGGGCATTGAGCCACAAGATTTTGTTGATGCTACTGGGATTTAATTTTGCTTAAGTGTCCTTAGTTTTATGCCTGGGTTCTTCTTTCTTGAAATAAGAAAGAAATGTAACTTATTTTGAATTTTATACAAATTCAGTTAAGAGATTTTGGATACTGAGATAGTTGGAGTATGCTTGGCCCAGGGAGTGGCACTATTAGAAGGTGTGCCCTTGTGGGAGTAGGTGTGGCCTTGTTAGAGTAGGTGTGCCACTTTTGGCATGGGCATTTAAACCCTCATTCTAGCTGCCTGGAAGCCAGTCTTCTCCTAGTGGCCTTCAGGTGAAGATGCAGAACTCTCATCTCCTCCTGCACCATGCCTGCCTGGATGCTGCCATGTTCTCACCTTGATGATAATGGACTGAACCTCTAAATTGTAAGCCAGCCTCAATGAAATGTATTCCTTATAAGAGTTGCCTTGGTCAACTTTATATGCCCCAATACAGAGGAACACCAGGGCCAAGAAAGTAGGAGTAGGTGGGTAGGAGAGCAGGGCAGGGGTGGAGGGGTAGAGGGAACTTTCGGGATAGCATTTGAAATGTAAATTAAGAAATTATCTAATAAAAAATTTTTGGAAAAAAAAAAAGAGTTGCCTTGGTCATGGTGTTTACTCATAGCATGCCCTACTAAGGCAGATTCTTTAGCGAGACTTTTTAATTTAAGTGTTTCAGTTTTTAGAGATTGTGGGGATTTATTTTTTAAAATAAAACATAATTGCATCATTTTTTTCAACTTTCCTTTCTGCACCTCCTCCAGGTGCTCCCTTTTAAATTTGCAGCCTCCCTTACTGTAGTTGATATTTGTATATATGCCTAAATACATAAATATAATTTGCTCAGTCTGTCTAGTGTTACTTGTATGTATATGAATTCAGATTTTCCTTCTTGATATTGAATAACCAATAAGGGAGCCCTGGGAAAGATTAATTCTCCATCAACAGTTGTTAGTTGCCTATAGTTCCTTGCGTAGGGGTGCAGTCTGTGAGGTCATCCCCTTCCATGTTAACATATCTATAGGATTGTGTTTCTTCAGGTTTTGTTCAGGCAGCCATATTGTTATGGTATCATAGATGAGGAGTCCCTAACATTTCTAGGACACACACCCTCACAACAGCTTTTCTGGACCTCTGGTTCTTAAATCTTTTTGCCCCATCTCCCACTGGTGTTCCCTGAACCTTAGGTTCAGAAATTGTGTTGTCAGTGTGCAATGGAGCTGAGTGCCATGTGCAGTTGTTACTGATTTTTGATTGGTTGTGGTTTTCCATACGGGACTTGATTTGTTATAAAGAGAAGTTGTTTTGAAAACATCTTATGGGAATGGAAGGAGAGATGCTTTACAGAAATCTTTAACAGAGTTCCACAAGGGATGGAGTTACTTACTCTGAAAGACCCTAAATCATTAGAAAAGCAATCATTCAGTTATCAAATAATATTCACATGCTGCTGCTTCTGGCATCTGCAGTGGATCTTTGTTATATAAGGTTGGTTTCGACCTCTTTGCTGTTTCAGCAAAAGATTATCATAAAGCACATAAAATATACATATATCATTCTTTGGACTAGTGGCGTGTTAGAGTACATAGTTTAAGATTATTTGTATGCATTAACTTGTGTTGTAAAACTTTGGAAATGCATGGGAAATCCAAGGTAAGGAAGGTTACATTGTTTACTCTAAGGCAGATAAAACAAACAGGCTGAGCATGCAGCAGGATAGCACTCTGAAGTGACCTGGATAGATTATTAGCTCTACTGTGAGGTCCAGCGAGAAGTCCCCTTGAATGTAAGAAATGTTTTCATAATAATGAATTACCACACTGCCTGTTTACTGACACTTCTCAGGGGTATTTTTTTTTAAAATAGGAAACAATTGAGCTAAAAACAGAAATATGCCAAGTAAGAAGATCTCATTGCATGGCCACCCTGAATGCCACTTGGGAGACCAAAGCAAGACCTCCAGTGTGCCTTGCAGGAGGCATGAGAATTGAGTTCTTGGAACATTCTTCCATCCTGAAGACCTGGAAAGGAAACAGCATCTTCCAGAGCTGCTCATGTCCAGGTACCTGCACCCCGGGGACCTTGGGAGCGCACCTGTACCCCTGGGAACTGTCCTCAAAGCTCTGGCAGTGCATGCTTCTAGAGCACAGAATATGTAGCCAAGTCTGACCCCTGTACAAATTGCTCCTCACACTGAGGGAACTGTGATTCCTAAGGAGAATAGGGAGGACACCTCTGCTGCCGGACTCCTCAATTAATGGATTCCTGAGGGACAGCTTCAGCAGCTTGCAGCTATGAGGAGAAGAGGGTAAGATGCTGGACTGGTATATGCAATTCAAGTCTGGAGCTGCCCATCAGGGAGGGCAAATGGCCTTCTGTCTGGGCCACAAAGACACCCGGGTTCCTCCTAAAAAAATTAACAGCTTTTTGCTCTTGTGATATAAGAAGGTATCCTCGAGTCTAAGGGGCTGTCATCTTGAAACCAGGGAACAGAACATCTTGGACACTTGAGTAAGTGTAGCTGTTTGTATTTCAACAAACCAAGTGCCCGAGTAGAAATTACTGGCCGAGATACAGTGGACTTTTGTTTTCCTCTTTCTCCTCATTGTTTGCTTACACCAATGCTGAGAGAGTTCTTCAACTAATTTCTTGGTAATTTATGGGATTTAAAGAAAAGAAAATCTAGCTATTGTATTAAGCAAGACAAATACTTTCCTGCAAAATCGTCCCACTGGCTGTTGGGGGGTGGGGTGGAAGCTGGGGAGAGCTGTTTAGAAGCAATGAGTGAACTCCTATAAATCAAAGGCATAAAGGAACACGTCTCCCTGGTAGTTCATCACTAAATAGCAGCGTGCTCTTCTATTTGAATGCAATAACTTTGTCTTAAGTTGTAGACATCAGAGAAGAAAACAGGTGTCTGTGGTATGAGTGGGGCTGCAAGAAGAATGCACCCCAACAGCAGGTATTTTCCTTTGTCATCTCTTTGAAGTGTAGGGAAATAGAAAGCTTTAGGTCCCCCTAGTCCTGAAAGAAATGTCTACCCTACCTCTATTTATAATAATTTTATCATCTTTCTGATTATAAGAATGCTCTCAAGGTTCTCTTCTTAAGAAATGTCCCCTGGAGCCAGAGACTGTGTCCTATCCCTTACTGCCTTCCCATCTCTCTCATCTTGCCTAGATTAGTCCATTCATTAAGAACTAATAGTTGCCACCTCCCAAACTCCTAAGGAGAGTGCCAGTCACCTCTTTAGAGGGAGTCCTTGCACATCTTTTCTCCCACCACACTTACATAACATCTATTCCTCTTCTTCAAACATCAGAGCAGTGCCCTATGCTTCCCACTACCCAGTCAGAACTTGGTAGTCTTGATACCAGGAGCTTAATATGATCAGTATCACTAGTCCAGTTTCCAAAATATATAGGCCTTTAGCTAAAAAAAAATATGCCAGAATGTCTGAAAATAAGTAAATATATAATTATATATAAATATTAGCGGGTATGACTGGTGGTCAAAGCCATTAGTTGTGAGGTGTGGCTTGTGGAAATATGTTTCAGAACATAGTGTGACCAGTTTTCTGCCAAGAACCCAAGAAAGACTTGTATCTGTGCTTCTCAAAATTAAGAAAAATAAAGCTCCTCCTGTAAGGGACCACTTTTCTAGGTCCCTAAAATTAACAGAGTAGGCAAAATTAGCTCTAAGTTGTTTATGTCACAGATTTTACACAATTACAAAATCAAACAAAACCAGAAAAATTCTACAAAATTCAATTTGCAATGTTAGTGGAAAGGATAATGGGACTAATGGGTTTGCTCGCAATATAACAGGACAGACAGATAATGGCGTACGTAATTGGCTAAGGCTTTTTTTTTTAAATTTCTATTTTCTGTGTAAATAGGTTCTTTTCATTCTGTAAGTAACTTCAGGAATTTGTTTATAAACATAATAAACATTCACTGTATAATGTTACTGTTTAAAGAAACCACAAGGAGCCATCTCTGGAAAATATGTATTGTGTATTTATTGGTATTTGTGTCTATTTTATTTCATGCTTTATATGCAAACAATGGGCATGGACATAACATCCCTTTTCTTTTTTATTTTCTTATTTTTATTTTTGAGACAGGGTTTCTCTGTGTAGTTCTGGCTATCCTGGAACTCAGTCTGTAGACCAGGCTGTCCTAGAACCCAAGAAATCCATTTGCAGCTGCCTCCTGAGTGCTGGGATTAAAGACATGAGCCACCACCACCCAGTTCATATCCTCTTTCCATAGGAAGACAGTAGTGACATTGTTAATGCAGATTCCTAAGAGTTTATCCTTCTGTATGATTTAAGTCATATTCATGTCATTCTGAAAACTTTACCAACAGAAACATCTCTGATGCATGGATTTGCAGGATATTTTATCCCACTTGTCCTTAGTTTGCTGAAAATCATAAAATAAAAGCAAGAAAAATGTTCTATTGTAAATTAGTCCTCTAGGTAATTTCAAATATTTATTCAAGGCGGCTGGGTTTACAATGGGTAGGGACCAGCAAAGAGGGGACTGGATCGTGGGGGTTTCACCTGGTTTGTCCCAGGTGGCATCAGGCCTCCAGGGATGCAGGCAGAGCTGTGTCCCAGGGAATGGAGTACAGAAAGGAGAAGTCAGAATGTGTTCTCTCCATTGCTGGTTTTGCTGGGAGGGGCAGCAGCCAGGGAACTAGGATAGGAATGTCACCTCCTAGTCCCAAATGACTCATATGTGTGTAGCTCGTGCTTCTTCTTTCTTTCAAAAATTTTTATTTGCCTGATTGTCTTCTATATAGAGAAAGTAGGTATAGGATTTGTTGTATGGGGAGGTGGGGGAGAATATGGAAGGAATTGGAGGAGTGCAAACCATGATCAGGATATAGTGTATGCATTTTTTTTCAATTAAAATAAAATGAAAACTATTTCAGCCGTACCAATATGTGTACTATGCATTCTCAGAATAATAAAGTAGTATCCCTGTAAGTCAAACCCTCTCTTGTGTGGCTCTCAACTCCCATTACATATGGAGGACAAAGAGAATAAGCAGAACCCCCCCCCCCATGTTCTGAACTCTAGCTCAGACCTGCGGAAGCCCACTATGTTTGGGTGCAGGCTGCAGGTGCCTGGGGAGCACTGTGTGCTCACTGCACAGAGATAGACAGCAGAGTCACTGGGCTGGGAGTCTCTGATGTGCAGGGAAACATGCAAGCTGGCTCTATTGAGGTAAACTGTCAGTCTGCCTTCTTTCTTGTCGCCATTAGAGAATATGGATGTCAGTGCTTTTGGGCCTTTCCCAGGATGCTCTTGGTACCACCAGATGGACTGAGAAGCACTGTCACTGAAAGTGCAGTTGAGGGAGGCCACAGCTCCCTCTTCGACAATGAGGTAGTCTGGGCTCTGCTGCACCTTCTGTTGGCTGCTCACCCCTGTGCAGAAAGACAAAGGCCAGACAATCAAGACTGGATGCCTATGGATGCTAACACTCTAGAATGGCTTTTCCACAGGCCTCCCCCCTGATTTTGTTGCAGCATGAGAATATTAACATTTTTACCCTCCAGCCTAAAGTAGGCAATACCCTTATATATTGCATTTTTATATTCCCGTAGAAATGACCAAACTCACCACCTAGTTGAAGCCAGAGGAACACTAGTGAAACATGTAAGGAATGCATTACTCTTTTCACTGAAGATTCCCACTTGAAGCAGCAAAAGGAGTAGCATTTGGGCAGTTTCAGTTCTTCTGCTTGAAGATGCATAAAAAGAAAAAAGAAAAAAAACCAACTCTTCATCCAATTAGAAAGAAGGTCTTAGTCTTCACTGCTACATCAAAAGCCTTCCACCTCCCTCTAAACCACTCCCCAACACACACACACACACACACACACACACACACACACACACACACAGGACCATATGAGAAAGTGTCTCTGGGTCTTTGAGGAGATACTGCCATCCTGTGGATTCACCTTAGTGTCAAAGAAATACTTCAAGCACAGATTCTTCTTATGTGAACTATTAAAACGGATAATGGTTTAGTCAAGTGAGAAATTCAAGATGTTTGTTCAAGTTTATGTATGTGTGTACTTATGCATACATTTTTCACCAAATGCTAGCTTATTTTCTTAGCTAAAAAGTATTTCCCTAGTCACGTTTTCATAATGTTTCTAAAGTTCTTATAATCAAATTAAAGTTTATGTTCTTTATCTTTGCTCTGGGTCAGCTCATACATCCCTACATTTTCCCCTCATTATCAGTTTTTAAATAACATGTAAGTAGATAGGTCATAGGACTTAGATCCTAGTACTATTATTAAGTGGACTTAGCCTTTAAAAAAGACTCATAATGCCATGTTGTTATATCCACAAGTCAGTATGTCACACAACCCTCATTAGAAAAGCTTTTTTTTTTTTACAGTGCGTGGCAATTAACGTAGAGACCCACAACTAGTCAATGTGCAAAGAATAAAAGACTTTGGAGTACTCAGTCCTAAATAGGGCATCTATATCCTACCACTTCCATAAAGAATCAAGGTTCTTTACAGAAAAGGGAATGGAAGAATTGAAAGAGCCAGGGGTAATGGATGACTTCAAGGAGACTGTTTTTGAAACAAAACAAACAAGGTATATGTGAACTCACAGCAGTTGTGACAGCATGCATATGACCTGTGCAAGCTCAAAGCTGACATAATTCTTATATCGAAGATGAAAGGGAGCAAAAATTTCTATCCTTAGCTGAGAGAAACTAGCATGATTGCTGGTGGGAGGAGAGTTAGTTTCTTTATAAAGGTGTGATTTCTGGTGTATGGGCCACACAGCAGGGCAGGCTCGACATGAAACAGTAGTTGACAATACAAACCACACTTTATATGAGATGGGAGGGGGAGGGGGAGAGGGAGAGGGAGAGAAGGAGAGAGAGAGGGAGAGAAGGAGAGAGAGAGAAAGAGAGAGAGAGAGAAAGAGAGAGAGAGAGAGAGAGGAGTTGGGCAGATAGGGAGGTGGAGTGGATTTGGGAGGAGTTGAGGAAGGAGGTTGAATACAGTTAAACTATGAATAAAATTGTATGAAATTCTCAAAAAACTAATAACCACTTTATTTAAACTTCAGATGTTCCTTTCCTAGGGTTTATGGATCCTTTGGGAAGGAGGCTTCTACAGTAGTAGGTTTCCATGTAACTTTTTCAGTCTTTAGTGGCAATTTCCCTTCCAGTAACCACTCCTATCCTATCTCCCTCTTTCTCCATTTAATCATTAATCCATTCTGTTTTACAATTCCTTTTAAAACATTTTATATTGATACTTCTTTCAACCTTTCCTTGAAACCACCCCTTCCCCACACTAGCTCACCATGGCCCCTTTGTAATTTCAGGTCCTTTATGGGAATTCCAAATGAAACACGCATGTCTAAATTCAAAGCTAACACACAGGTATGAGAAAACATTTAATGCTATAAATTTCTCCCTTAGGACTCTTTCATTGTATCCCAGAGATTATGGGTTGGCATTCATAGTCTTTAAGGATTTGACATACTGCTTAAATTTCTTCTGTCTTTTAAATTTTTCACTAGGAGTCAGCTGCCATTATGATGTTCTTCCTTTTGTTTGTGATTTGTGACTTTTCTCCTGAAGATCTTCATAACCATTATTTTGTTTTCTATATTTTGTTTTGTTCCCTATAATACTCGGGGAATTTCTCTTCTGGTGTTATCTATTTGGTGTTCTTTGTACTTCTTATACCCAGATAGACATTTCTTTCCTTGGTTTGGGGACTCTTTTCCTCTATGATTCCCTCTTAGAATTAGGAACAAAACACACATGGAAGGAGTTACAGAGATCAAGTGTGGAGCTGAGACAAAACGATGGACCAACCAGTGACTGCTGGAGCCAGGGATCCATCCCATAATCAGCCACCAAATGCAGACACTATTGCATACACCAGCAAGATTTTGCTGAAAGGGCCCTGATATAGCTGTCTCCTGTGAGGCTATGCCAATGCCTAACAAACACAGAAGTGGATGCTCACAGTCAGCTATTAGATGGAACACAGGGTTCCCAATGGAGGAGCTAGAGAAAGTACCCAAGGAGCTGAAGGGGTCTCCAACCCTATAGATTGAACAACAATATGAACTAACCAGTACCCCCAAAGCTAGCGTCTCTAGCTGCATATGTAGCAGAAGATGGCCTAGTCGGCCATCATTGAGAAGAGAGGCCTCTTGGTCTTGCAAACTTTATATGCCCCAGTACAGGGGAATGCCAGGGCCAAGATGTGGGAGTGGGTGGGTAGGGGAGCAGGGCGGGGGGATGGGGGAGGGTATAGAGGACTTTTGGGATAGCATTTGAAATGTAAATGAAGAAAATATCTAATTAAATTGGAAAAAAGAGGAAAGGTCATAATGAAACAGTATAATAAATACATGCTAATAAAAACAAAAACAAACAAACAAACAAACAAAGATATGTTCTAGATCTTTGAACTTGAGTTCTTTTCCTTTTGTGCTCATAATTAACAGATTTGATCATTTCAAAGTGTACCAAAGTTCAAGGGATTTTATGTTCATCCTTTTCCTTGATAGCATGGTGTGGCTCTTCTACTTCGTCTTTTAGCTTTGATTCTCTTTGCGGTGCCATCCAGTGTTGATTGGGCTTTCCACTAATCTTTTCTTTTCTTTCTTTTTTTTTTTCAAAAAAAAAAAAAAAAAACCCTGTCTCGATAAAATTTTGAGATTTTGCTGACCATCAACTTTTGTTTTAAAAGTATTAAAATAATTAAACATTTTAAATGTTACCTATGAATAAATCCTCTGAATTTTTT
Organism: Mus minutoides; assembly: GCA_902729485.2. Classification (NCBI taxonomy): domain Eukaryota; kingdom Metazoa; phylum Chordata; class Mammalia; order Rodentia; family Muridae; genus Mus; species Mus minutoides. The sequence continues at coordinate 174,661 of CACVCL010016778.1, forward strand.
TTCAGTTTATTGAGTTTTTTACCTTTAGCTTCAGTTCATCTTAAAAAAAAAATATGTCCGTGGTTGAAGTAAGATCACCCCACTTCTTCCTCCGTTTCTTCTATGAAGGTTCAGAAGGGGCAGAGCCACACTGAAGCTGGCTTACTATAGACCTTCAGACACCTATGGAGGATTGCTTCTCCCTCTCAGCCCTGTGGTTGTTTGTTTAGGGGTGGAGCCTAAACAAGGTGATAAACTTGTATGGGTTCTGGCTCTCTTATACTGAGTTCAACCCAATGGGCAGGGACACTGGCAGAGATGACCCGTGACATGGCCAGAAAGACACAGCAGGGTGTTTGAATTATAGCTGAAAAGAGGCAGCATTCCCAAAAGTGGTCTGCTTGGCCTTTTCATGAAGATTAGAAAATACGTTAATCCATGGACCTTTATTACCACTTCTATTAATACACATGACCAAATCTACAATTTTCTCCAGTAGTATGAACTTCTGCAAAATTAGGACATCCAGATGATTAGTGAGCTTGGGAAGAACCTAATAGTCACAGCAGAGAAAGTAAAGGTAAGAGAGTTTTAACCAGTCCATTGGATACCATAGTAACCTCTAACCATACCCTTTTTTATTAGATATTTTCTTCATTTCCATTTCAAATGCTATCCCAAAAGTCCTCTATACCCTCCCCCCCCCCGCTCCCCTACCCACCCACTCCCACATCTTGGCCCTGGCGTTCCCCTGTACTGGGGCATATAAAGTTTGCAAGACCAAGGGACCTCTCTTCCCATTGATGGCCAACTAGGCCATCTTCTGCTACATATGCAGCTAGAGACACTAGCTCTGGGGGTACTGGTTAGTTCATATTGTTGTTCAATCTATAGGGTTGGAGACCCCTTCAGCTCCTTGGAAAATTTCTCTAGCTCCTCCATTGGGAACCCTATGTTCCATCCAATAGCTGACTTTGAGCGTCCACTTCTGTGTTTGCCAGGCACTGGCATAGCCTCACAGGAGACAGCTATATCAGGGCCCTTTCAGCAAAATCTTGCTGGTGTATGCAATAGTGTCTGCATTTGGTGGCTGATTTGGGGATGGATCTCTGGCTGCAGCAGTCACTGGTTAGTCCATCCTTTTGTCTCAGCTCCACATTTGATCTCTGAAACTCCTTCAATGTGTGTTTTGTTCCTAATTCTAAGAAGGGGCAAAGTGTCCACATTTTGGGCTTCGTTCTTCTTGAGTTTCATGTGTTTCGCAAATTGTATCTTGGGCATTCTAAGTCTCTGGGCAATATTCACTTATCAGTGAGTACATGTTATGTGAGTTCTTTTGTGATTGGGTTACCTCACTCAGGATGATACCTTCCAGATCCATCCATTTGCCTAGGAATTTCATAAACTCATTGTTTTTAATAGCTGAGTGTACATTGTGTATATTTACCACATTTTCTGTATCCATTCCTCTGTTGAGGGACATCTGGGTTCTTTCCAGCTTCTGGCTATTATAAATAAGGCTGCTATGAACGTAGTGGAGCATGTGTCCTTATTACCAACTGGAACATCTTCTGGATATATGCCCAGGAGAGGTATTGCAGGATCCTCCGGTAGTACTATGTCCAATTTTCTGAGGAATTGCCAGGCTGATTTCCAGAGTGGTTGTACAAGCTTGCAATCCCACCAACAATGGAGGAGTGTTTCTCTTTCTCCACATCCTTGCCAGCATTAGCTGTCACCTGAATTTTTGATCTTAGCCATTCTGACTGGTATGAGGTAGAATCTCAGAGTTGTTTTGATTTGCATTTCCCTGATGACTAATAACCATACACTTTTAAAAGCCTATCTCTTGAGCGAGGTTTCCCAGTCATTTGTAGGAAACATAACTTCATATCAACTTTCCTTGTCCTCTGGCTCCTGCAATCTTTCCATCCCCTCTTTCATGTTCGGCCCTTAAGGGAAGGAGTTATGTCATAAATGTATCAATTTGGGACTGGGTACCTCACTTGTTCTCTGCATCTATACAAGTCCTGGAGAAGCACAACACCAATAGACTCGGTAACACAGAGAGGGGAAATCTCATGAGGCTCCACCCATAAACAAACAACCGCAGGGCCAAGAGTGATGAACAATCCTTCACAGAATTGAGCCTCCTAATTGGTTATTACAGCTAATAATTAGCACTGAAATTATAAATCTACAAGTAATGCTAAATGTGCTGAGCAGACTGTTTTTGTATATTTAGGCAGGTGTGTGTGTGTGATAATAACATATAAAAAGAGACCATAATTTTGAGGGAGCAAGGAGACACTCAGAGCAGGGGTTGAGGGAGGGAAAGGAAGCAGGAGTGATGTGATTATATTTACTTTTTAAAAAGAAAATAAATAGCTTTGCTCAGCTGCCAGACAGGTGCTCAGTTCTTCAGAGGAATCTAAGGCCTTATTAGAGTGATGCCTGCACTTCATCCTGTGACTTCTTCCTCCATACTTTCAGAAGTCATTATGCAGAAGCCCCCTTTCCTGGTACGTCTTGTTCCCTGCAAATATAAAATACAGCTAGTTCTACCAGAGCTGTGGAAGAAAATGGGAAGGACAGACTTCATCTGCCATGACAAGCGGAAAGACCACTTCCTTATTTACGGAGCTTTACTGTGAGGCTCCTTTAGCTCTGCACGAGGTATTTTTGCATCAGATTTCGGTTTAGTCCCTGTGAAAACGAGTATGGAAGAATCTGCCTCTTGTTCTTTCTGCTGTGGCTGTTCATATGAATTTGGTGCCCATGAGAGAAAGCGAGAGTCACACAGCACAAAGAGGAGGAAGGAAGGCAATCCCAGCAGCTCAGCAGCCAGCCCCCTGCTTCTCAGAGTTTGTGCTCAGCTCCCCCTGCGGTTTCTGTCACTGTGTCACCCAGAACACAGTAGTACACAGCCGAGTCTGACTCCTGCACTGAGGCTTTCCGCAAGTGGAAGGACGTGGTCCCTTTGTCATATGTAGCTTCAAAACCTCTGCTGCTTCCTTTCTCTTTGTCCCTTGAGGCTCTAACGAGGAGCTGTGGACCTTCTCCAGGATACTGCACATACCAGAACAGAGCTGGGTACCCTGAGGCTGAGTAGTTGCAGTGTATAGTAAGAAAGTCCTCTTCTGAGAGGGCCACTTGACCTTCCGTCTGAGTCACTGAGTCTCCATGGGCCCTGGCTGGTGAAGAAAAACAAAACAAAACAAAAACTGATATGAATGTCATTAAAGACCAAGCTCTTAGATGAAGTTAAGGCTCAAAATTTTTCTGCCATAAAAAGGTGAGAAGTTTAAGGTCACTTTACTTACTGAATATGAGGAGCATCACAATCACGAAGCCTGGAGAAGAGTTCATCTTTAGACCCATCTCGACAGTGTTCATGATTCTTAGCATGTGGAAAACAGAGAGAGAAGCAATTAGTCTAAACTTAAATTCGTACAGGAAATGCTATAGCGTTGGGATGCTGCGCCCTCTAGTGACCAGAGAGTAAACCAAGTGTAGTAACATTTGCTAAAGGACTCAAGCAATGAACTCTTGGTTAGAGTTGAGGAATCTCTTGTACTTCAAAGGTCATGTTTTCTCTGTTCTAAGAGAATAGCAATTTTATGGAATTTTTTTATTAAAGGAGAGAAAACACACTCTATTAAAAAGTACACAATACTTCTAAATTTCAGAAAAAGTGAAAAAACACACGTTATTGAATTCCATGGAGTGACCTGAATTTTTGGAGAAGGTTCCCCTTCTCCCTTGAAACATGTCCTGCTAACATAAGCCAGCTTGCTTATGTCTACATAACAGACTTGACTTTCTGCCTTCACCTGCACTGGGCTTCTCTCAGTGTTTACGTTAAGCTCTATGTATTTAAAATATAAGTCCCTTTCCTTGCTCCTACTAAGAAAATTCTGAGATTAAATGTAATCATGATAGAAATTCTTCTAGTTTCTTGTTACCATGTTCATAACTGTTTGCATATAATTGTTTAGATGTCATTCGTGGTCATTGTTTGAATTGTCTTTATGGGTCATTTTATGTCCTAAGGTAAGAACCAAAACAAAATCTGTGGCCACTTTGTTTATGCACCACGTACATTTTTTTCTTCTATAGGAAAAACCAGCATCATGAGATATACCAGTAGCTCGTGAGAATTACAACCTCTCTGCTTCAGTAGAGAAATATATTTGAGAAGTAAGCCATGTTTCTCTCTCATGTGGGAGAATTGGACCATCTATGATGGGCTTTCTTCTCTAGGGTAGGGGTACATGGTACTCTGGGGGAATAGGAAACAGAGCTGTAGCTTGACTGACCATCCTGATCTCTCTAGCTCAGATTTTATTTTTTATTACCATTTTAAAATTATTATTTAATCACAATATCTTCCATTTTGTTCCTCCAAACTCTCCCATGTACCCCTCCCCACTCACTATCCTTCATATCTTTTTTCTAATTTTTTAACAAAAGTGAATTGTTTTAATATCTCTAACAGTGTTGACAAAATAATGCATGTGCTCTGTTAGTTTTAATGTTAGATATGGGAATAAAAAATTAGGTGTTACCTTCTGGCTCGAGGATCTATCATTGGTTTTAACTGCTCTCACAGATACTTGCATCTATTTCTCCAGTTTAATACAAATCACACCAGAGAGTTCATCTGATATACATACATACATACATATATATGAAATGTGTAATGTTTATTACACATACACACACACACACACACACACACAATGAGGTGTGATGTTTTTATTGTATTCTTTTTTCTTTTATTAGATATTTTCTTTATTTACATTTCAAATGTTATCCCCTTTCCTGGCTTCCCCTCTGAAAACCTCCTAGCCCCTGCTCACCAACCCACCCACTGCCACTTCCTGGTCCTGGCATTCCCCTACACTGGGGTATAGAGCCTGAACAGGACCAAGGGCCTCCCCTACCATTGATGTCAGATAAAGCAATTCTGTGCTACATATGTCACTGGAGCCATGGGTCCCTCCATATATACTGAGCATTCACACTTTGATCTTCCTTCTTCTTAAATTTCATGTGATCTGTGAATTGTATTTTGGGTATTCTGGCTTTGGGGCTAATATCCACTTATCAGTGAGTACATACTCTTTTGTTGGTGGTTTAGTCCCTGGAGCCATGGGTGGTCCAGTTAGTTGATATTGTTGTTCTTCCTTTGAAGTTTCAATCCCCTTCAGCTTCTTCAGTCCTTTCTGTAACTCTTCCATTGAGTTCCCTGGGCTCCGTCAGATGGTTGGCTCTGAGGAGTATCTGCATCTGTATTGGTCAGGTACTGGCATAGCCTATCAGGGGACAGCTATACCAAGCTCCTATCAGCAATAGTGTCTGGGTTTGGTGTCTGCAGATGGAATTGCCTTTCCTTCAGTCTCTTCTTCATTTTTTATTCTTGAATTTTCTTTAGATAGGAACAATTCTGGGTGAAAATTTTTGAGATGGATGGGTGGCCCCATCCCTCAGTTGGGGACTGTGCATATCTACTGGAGGTGGTCTCTACAGGTTCTATCTCCCCTTTAGTGACTATTTTGGCTAAATCCATCCCTGTTGGGCCCTCAAAATCTCTCACTTCCCTGGAGTCTGGCAGTTTCTAGTCCTACTTCCTCATTCCCCACTGGTACATATTTCTGTTCAATTTCCTGACCATCTGTATTTCTCTCCTGTCTCTCCCTATACTTGATCCTGCCCCCACTTTTTCCCTGCCCCTCCTCTCTCCCTCCCAGATCCCTTCTTCCCTCTACCTCCTGTGACTATTTTGTTCCCCCTTCTAAGTAGGACTGAAGCATCGACACTTTGATTTTCCTTCTTCTTAAGCTTCATGTGATCTGTGAGTTGTATTGTGGGTATTCTGAGCTTTGGGGCCAATATCCACATATCAGTAAGTACATACTATGTGTGTTCTTTTGTGTCTGGGTTACTTCACTCAGGATGATATTTTCTAGTTCCATCCATTTGCCTGTGAATTTCATGAAGTCATTGTTTTTAATAGCTGTTGAATTTTTAAATAATTTCTAGAAATGTTCTGATAAGAGTTGAGATCTCTGTAGTATTCTATCATTTGCAGATAGGGATAGTTTGACTTCTTCTATTCCTGTTTGCATCCTTTTTTTCCCAACTTTTATTAGATATTTTCTTCATTTACATTTCAAGTGTTATCCAGAAAGTTCCCTATACCCTCCCCCCTCTCAGCCCTGCTCCCCTACCCACCCGCTCCCACTTCTTTGCATCCTTTTATTTCCTTCTCTTGGCTTAATGATTCAACTAGTGCTTCAAACACAATGTTGGAAAGGAATAGGGCTAGTGGCCACCCCTGTCTCATTTCTGACTTTGGTGGGATTGGCTCAAGGTTTTCTTTATTTAGCACAGTAGCTCCCAAACTTACTACTGTGGCAACTCTTTAATACAGTTTCTCCTATTGTGATGACCCACCAATCATCAAATCATAAAATTATTTCATTGGTACTCCATAACTGTAATTTTGATACTGTTGTGGATCATAATCTAAATATCTGTGTTTTCTGATGATTTTAAGTGATCCCTGTGAAAAGATTGTTTGACTCCAAAGAGGCAGCAACCCATAAGTTGAGATTTAGGATGCTGATTTAAGATGATGCTGGCTGTGGGTTTCTCCTCTATAGCTTTTGTGTTAGGGTATGTTTCTTCTAGCCCTACATTCTCTAGAACTTTCATCAAGAAGGCATGTTGGATTTTGTCAAAGGCCTTTTCTGAATCTATTGAGATGATCATGTGATTTTTAAGTCCATTTATGTGCTATATTACATTAATTGCCTTATGCATTTTGAACCATAAGCCATTGTGGTCATGTTATATAACCTTTTTAGACATATGTCTGTATTCTCTTCAAAGTATTTTATTGTGTATTTTTGAACCTATGTTCATCAGGGATATTGTCTTATAGTTTTATTTTGTTGTATTTTTTTTGCCTGGTTTGGATAAAATTATAGTGGCTTTGGAGGACTTTGGGAATACCGCTCTTGCTTCTTTCTTTAATTGTTTAAACGAAACTGTCTGTAGATCTTCTTTGAATGTCTGGTAGAATTCTGCTATCAATACATCAATACATCTGTCCCAGGAATTTTTTTAATGGAGGCTTTTTATTACTATTCAAATTCCTCTTTTGTTATGGGTCTGTTTAGGTTGTTGGTTTCTTCTGGTTTAATTTTGTTCATTTGGCTGAATGTAGAAATTTATGTATTTCTTTTACCTTTTCCAGCCATACATTTTAAAAATAACCCCTTAAACTGTTCTGAATTTCATTGGTATCTGTTGTATTGATTTCCTGTTCACTTCTAATTCTGATAATTTGAGTCATCTCTTTCTTTCTGTTATTTAGTTGGGCCAAAGATCTGCCAATCTTGTTACTCTACTCAAAGAACCACCTTTTAGATTAATTGATTTTTTTTCTACATGTTTGCTTTGTTTTTATTTCAGTGATTTCTGGTCTTTTGTTTTCTATTTCTTGCCACCAACTATTTTTGGATTTTGCTTGTCCTTGCCCAATTTTGAAGTTGCATCATTAAGCCATTTATTTGTGTTTTAATTCTTTTAATGTAGGTACTTAGAACCATAAAATTCTCTCAGAGGATTGCTGTCAATGTTTCCCAAGGGTTTTGTTGTATTATGTTTTCATTTTTATTTAGCTCCAGGAATTCTTTTATTTGTTTTTTGATTTCCTCTTTCGCCCCTTCATCGTTTAGGAATGAATTGTTTAATCTCCATGAGTCTGTGTATTGCTAGAGGGGTTTTTACTTTTGTTAGATTTTAGGATGGAAATGGCTGCTTGCTTCCATGTCTCATTTGACTGTAATTCTTTTGACTATCCTTTTACTGTAAGGTAGTGCCTATCTTTAAAACTAAGATGTGTTTTTTGCTGGCGCAGATAGATGGATTTTGTCTCTTCATATTCCATAACAGAGCCTATTGATATATAAAGTTATTACTGAAATGTGTGTGTTAGATGTAGTCATCATTTTGTTGATGTTTGTGGTTGTCTGTTCTCCGTGGTATTGTATGTTTTCATAATTATGGCTTTGTATTTCTGTCCAAAGCCTCTCTACTATCCTTATTTCTCTCTTCAGCCTCAAATGATGCCTCTTACATTTTCTTAAGATTTGCTTTGTTGGATACATAATCTTTCTTGCGCCTTCAATCAATCATGGCAGATAGTTTTGCTTCATATCATTATCTTAGGATAGTTGTTATAGTCTTTTAGGATTTGGAATGCATTGCTCCAGGGTCTTCAGGCTTTCCAATTTTTGTTTTGAAATAAACTCTTATTATGATAGGTTTTCCCTCATTTGAGACCTGTGTTATTTTCTTCTTTAGTTTTCAATACAATTTCTTCTCTAGGTATATTTAGTATTTTAACTATGATGCCATTGAACATTAACATTTTTGTTCTTGTCTATTCAGTGTTTTGAGTGACTTGAGATTAACATTCTTATTTTTAATGTCTATATTAGTTGGCACCTCAAACTAACAACTGGCAAATGCTGCACTGGAAGGCCTGTAGCACAGGATGTAGATGAGGCTCCAGGCCCCATGGCAGGTTTGAGGACAGGCTGCAGGTGCTCGTGGAGCAGTGTGCACTTGCAGCACAGAAGTACATGGCCGAGTCTCCAGGCTGAGTGTCTGTGATGTTCAGGAAGAAGCGTTTGGCTTTTTTATCCAGTAAAACAATGAGTCCTGGGGTCTCCTTTCTTTCCACATTTGAACGAATGTCAATGATGAGCTTAAGATTCTTTCCAGGTTCTTGCTTATACCAAGGGAAGTAGAGAGAGGCACTGTTCTCATAAGTACAGTTGATGATGGCACTGGATCCCTCCTGGACTCTCAGGATGGAAGGAAGCTGCTCCACTCGCTCGCCTTGGCTCATCCCTATGCAGAAAGATGGGGGAGGGGAGAGGAGAAAAACTGTGAGGTCATCCCTTTCCAGGAGTCTCTTTTTCTAGAGTAACTAGAATAAACCTGAGTAGAGTTCCCCCGGGTGTCTCAGAAATACGCCCTGATTGTTCTATTGCCTTCAGATATTAACTCACCATGCAGCTGCAGCCATAGAAACATGAATAATGTAGGAGCATATGTTTTCATTGCTCTTCCCAATTAAATTAAACTCCAGTAGAGACTGTGGTGACTAGCAGGTCAGCTATAACTATCAGGATGCTGCTGTTTCTCAGTAACAATTCTACCTCTGGAGTCACCTCAGCCACTGAGAAAAAGGCTTTGCTTCTGTCACAACCCCCCATAATCAGCACAAAAGGAAGTGAATTCTCTGCATACTCCCTAGTAGTTAAGATCTACTGACACCTTGTGGTTGCATTCCTAACTACTGAGGCCTCAGGCTAAGTGCTCTCAGAACCTATGAGGGACTCAGACACACAAAACACTAATAAGTCATCTCAAGTGGGCTTTAGTATTGAGAGATCAAGAATGGTCTTTGTACACACATGTGAGACTTTCTTATCTTTACATATAACACATTGTATACATTATATTTCTTATGTCAGGGTATAGATATGATGTTGTATGTGCATGTGTGTGTGTAACATTTCTTCTGTCTAGAACTATATTTACTAATCAAAGCTGGCATAGCCATATCCACTAAAAATGATGTGAGTCATGAATCCAGCACACCTGCTTGACACAGTTCTAGCAAAGCTGAGTGGATTGCTGAAATCGCTGTCCTCTATCTCTAACTTCTGCATTTTGGTCTCTGTGTGTTCCATTATTGGGAACTTTCTGCATTATGATTCATTTTATGTTTTTTCCCGAGGAAACATATATCCAAGTCATTTTAGGAAAATCCTAAAATTAGCTTTTTCTGGTCACTATTTGGAAGTCTTCAATATTCCCTGAAGATCATTATATATAGATAAGCACGTAGCTAGATGAGATTACTCTAGGAATCTTCTTGGGGTATCTGCTCTGAACTATCTCAAATGGTATAATTGGTGCTGGACAAATAGAGACAATTGACAAACTCTAACTAGCCAGAAGAATGGGTAAGGTATATATATATATATATATATATATATATATATATATATATATATATATGGCTAACAAGTCAGCTGTGAGATTCCCCTGACCATCAAGCCTGACTCACTCCCCATCCTTGCTGATTGCTTATCTCCTCTTTGGGAAGGACCCTCCATTTCTCCTCTCCATTACAGCCAAGTCCCTACAGAAAGGCCCCTGAACAATGTCTCTCCTATTTCAGTGAATTCTTGTTGACAATACAGATATGATATTTTTATACTCTCATCTCACCTTCCAGAGAAGTCTGCCTGGAATCACAAATACACATAACTACTCTTAGGAAAGTTCTGAGAAGTCATTTGACCTTGAGGATGGCTCCATTCGTTTCGCCCACTCCCACTACATCCAGGGTTGGGAGGCTGAATTACTGATAGAATAGCATTGTGGATTCCCTGTGGGATCTGCCAAACCTTGCAACAAACCCAGCTTTCCTCTTTCCTGTGGACCCTCCTCAAACACCCCCATTCTAGTCCACTTGCTTTGCTTAATGTCAATGGTGAA